>WBMV01007509.1:49669-79507 GCA_013396655.1 Campylorhamphus procurvoides | reverse complement strand
CTAGGATTTTTTATGGTTGGTTTGTTCTTTTTTTTTTGCCCCAAAATTCTTTTTGGCACAATAGGGAAAGAAGGCAGAGAAATTGGTTACCATGAGATTTTTAAAATTTAAATTAAATGTAAATTATATATAAATATACTTCTGTTTTAGAGTCCCATACAAAGTATGTTATATAACTACCTTATGCCCCTGTTTATTAAATTCTAAATGCAAACTGCTGACATGGTGTACTGTATGAAAAAGGATATGTTTCAGTTGGGTGAGGAGGCACACGCTGAGTGAGGGATGGGAAGTCCCTGTTCTGTGCAGGCACATATGGAAGTCTGCTGGGAGAAACAGTAATACTTTCTTTCCAGGCCCAGGGAAGCTGCAGAGCCCAGTGGCCCTGTAAACCAGAAAAAAAAAAAAAAGCAAATAAATAAACTGAACTGAACTAACCAAACATAAAAACCTCAGTATATGGACTATGCAGCAGGACATATATAACAAGTGCTTTAATCTGTGAGAAGGACAAGGTGTTTTAATCTGAGTGGGAACCTTGCTGCTAATAAAAGTAATGACAGCTCATGTAGACGGGTTTGCAAGATTTAATGCTGAATGCTGTGAGAGGTTTTTGTTTGCTTTTAGTTTTGTTTGGTTTTAGTAGAAGTCTATATTTATTTATAGCTCTTTCAAAACATAGGTATACTACTTGAGATACTGTAATGCATGTCATTTACAATATAGGTGCCAATGAAGCAGAGAGTTAAAAATCCATAAATAAATTGAGGAAAATGACTCTATTATCATTACTGTTAGAATGAAAACAGTGTCTATAGCAAGTCAAACGTTTTTGACACTTTTAGGTGGTCTCAGGCCAGTTTCTTAGAAAACTTTAGTAATCACTGACTTAAGTGGTGATTATATTGATTTATGGACTCTGGGTTTTTCCATTTTTTCCTGTGAAAATCTGAATTCCTCTCTCGGTAAATGAACAGACTTCCAAAAATTCTTTTTCTTTCAGAATTTCTTGTTCACTCTAGTGGATTCACAGAAAAATAAAGCTATACAGTAGGTCTGAAACCAATATTAGTGACATCTAGGGAATTTGCTCCTTTCCTTCCCCTGCTGGCCCAACGGGTCTTTTGGATCAAGCCTGTAACTTAAGAGAGAACTATAACGTAACTGTGAGTACCTGCTGAGTTGTACTAACTCTTGTTTTGGTTGCTAGCAGGAGAGTTGGCTTTTATAAATAAAGATATTTTTCATTACTTTGTTGTCTTCATTTTTCCATACCGCTTCTTTTTCCTTTAGCCTCAGTTATAAAATCTAGGAGTTTCTATGCTCACTTGCTAGATGATGTTCAATTCCAGTATGAACAATACATATATTAGGAAAACAATTTAGAAATGTCTTGTACACCAACATTAATTTCCTGCATTATTGCTCATACTAATGTATTACCTACTTACATTACCTCAGGTGTTGCCTATGGACAGACTAAGGCACAGGTGAGTAATGCTGTACACCGAATGTTGCATACAACATTCTCTGAAGCTCCACTTTTTTCTTTGAAACTGTCATTCAATCATTTCTGCTCTTCCCCATCCTTCTAGTGAGGCATTCTGAAATTGTTGTGTCCCATATCGGTATCTTGAGCACCCAGAGGCTCCCTCAATCTTTCCCAGCTCTTTTCTTTACCCTGACCTCCACTGAACTATTCCAATCTGCTAAAACTCTCACTGACATTTCCCAGACTCCCACCCACCCCCAGAACTTCCTGGACACCTCCCAGCTACTTGCACAAAAATACTGTGCTGCTGAGCAGGAGACTACCAAAGTTTAAACAGCAATGTACTGGAATGTATAAGCTTGGATCCAATAACAGTTCACAGACTGCAGGAAATGCTAAATTTTTTACAAATGCTTTCTGGCTTTCATTAACTGGAAAGCATAGGATGAGGGTATTCCATCAGGAGTTACAACTGCTATTACCATACCACAAAACTAAAAAACAGAATTTGTTTTACACTTCAATGAAACATACATATATTCTCAGCATCAGTAAAGACTCCTTGCTTAGATGTTCACAGCCAGAATTACTCTGAGGAACAGATGTCAATACCCAGTTATTCTTCAAACTGTCTTGCTTAAGAAGCATGTCTTTTGGGTCAGATGTCCAGTTCCTGACATGACTATAGAGTAATTTCATAACTTCTTTAATGTAGAAGTTGAGATGTCTTCCTAATGTGGAAGAATAATGATTGTTAGTAAGCCTTTGAGGCTCTTTCTGTATGTTGTCTGTTCTGCTGCATGTTGTGGCAAGCTGACCAAAAGACTGGGCTATAAAACTTACATTCAGTTGCCTTACTGCAGTACTAATACAGATATGAGGACACCGGAGGACTTTCTGTAGAAAATAACCATTTGTACCCCAGAGAGAAAGAGTATAAGGGTGATCAGAAGCTATTCATGAGTTGGACAGTGAAGTTTTTTAAACACATGTCCACTAAATATTGTCCTTAGTAAAGAATTATTTTTTGAAGATAAAAAATCTCTGCCTTCAAGACATATACCAGTAATAAAATCAACCATTTTTGATTTATGGATAAAATAATTCAACCATAAAGCAATTTAAATAAATTAATAGATAAGGAGAGGAATAGTAAGGGCTTAATTTAAACTGGCATGAAAACAGGATAAAAGAAGAGAAAGTGAGATAAGCATAGGCAGAACAGGTCTTTTAACCCTACAAAGCTGTTCTAATGGTAAACATTAAAAAGATCTAGAGTTCTGAGCAAAATGTTTTAGGATCTCTGCAAACACTCACTCCAGCAACATGTCCTCATTTCTGATAAATGTCTCTCTAACATAAAAAGTAGAGTAAATGGACTACAGAAAAAGAAACAGCTCTTGCTTAGATATCAGGCATAGAGGACTTACATACTGAAAGTGTATAAAGAACGCCTTTTCACTTAAAAAAAGACACATGGATGAAAAAAACCAAAACACAAGAGAGGTACTATAGTACAATGTTCTTGTGTGAAGCTGGTACAAGTGGAGGGATTGTGATCTTCCTGTGCTGAGTGAAGTCAGTCCTTTTTATATTCCACCAGTGGTAATGGCTGGTCGAGATATAGAAGAGATACTTGGAGTTACTGAGACTTTAGGCTGTGGATTTGACTTCCCACTTGCCTTACTTGTGAACATTTGCATGGTAAACTGGTCCATCTCTTATAACATAAAACCAAAAAAATTAGTTCTCATGTTCAGATGTCAAGAGATGAAACTCAAAGGACAAAAATCTCAATAACAAAATGCTTAGAAGCAAAAATACTCTTCAGATAACACTGACATGTTTGTTTATGTAAGTTACCAAACCTCATACCGTGATCTTCCTACATTGTCATTACTTACTATGATGAACCTGAAATAGTTATGTATACACGAAAAGCACTTTGACATGGTTGTCAAAATGCAAAATCTAGTGTCTGAGCTACCAGTGTTATTTTAAATAATTTATTGAGAATTTTGACATGGGAAGCATAGGATTTCTGCTAACCTCTGTTCATGGTCTGCTACACACCAAAAAATAAGCATTATTGGCTTTTTCACACATAATCAGCTTTGCACACCAGCCAGAATAAGCACATGAAGATATTTAGCATTCTCTATTACCTTTTGAAATGTCTTATGTGTAACATTATTTAGCTGTGTATGGACACAATTGTTCAGTATTTTCTGGGTTTTAAGAGATCAACAGATAAATATAAAGGGTAAATTTTTCACCATGATGGATCCAAAGACTATGTGCTTTCATTTTAAAAAAGGAAAGGAAAAGAAGGACAGAGAGAAGTAATGCTATAAGGGAGGCAATATGTACTATGGAAATTTAAGATTGTAGTAGTCACTTGTTATGAGTGAAGTTCAGCATGAGGAGGAATGGAAGAGATTAACAAATTAACATGATCCTGTTGGGCATTCCCATTCAAGGAAAAGAATCACCAGGCTGTTCAAGTTACATGAATTAATGTTTAGCCTAGAATTCATGAAAGTATTTTTGTTTTTCATTCTTAGTCCATGTAAATTTGTTTCAGAGACAGACTCAGCTATGATCCTAATCCAGAGAAATGCGGTAATTTTTTCTGTCTTTGATATTATTGAATAACACTATTTCCTAGAATCTTGATTGATGTTATAATAGCAATGAGATGCTATTG
Source organism: Campylorhamphus procurvoides (assembly GCA_013396655.1). Taxonomy (NCBI): domain Eukaryota; kingdom Metazoa; phylum Chordata; class Aves; order Passeriformes; family Dendrocolaptidae; genus Campylorhamphus; species Campylorhamphus procurvoides. The sequence continues at coordinate 75,308 of WBMV01007509.1, read as the reverse complement.
TGTTGGTGGGAAATAGTACACTGTCTAAATACCATTTTATTTTCTTGTATGTGACAGCGCCAGTTATTTGCACTGTGCTAACAGGAATAAAAATGCTAAGTCAGAGTACTATGTACAGAATTCTCCTGGCATGCTGTGCACTTGTTTTATGTGATGTCCTGTCTACACTTTCATTTTCTTGGTACCTATTCTGAATCTTGTTAAAATACCTGGAAATTCATGGGATTTTTAGACATTTTCTTCAGTGCAGTCACTCATTCAGAAATAAGTCAAATGAGTTTAATGAGTTAAAGATGGAGACCTATATTGTAAACATCAAGGCCCATTTGTTACTTTTCTTGTCAGTTCCTCTGCAATTTATAGCAGAAAAGAGAGTTCAGAAGTATGCTTGTTCTTGACTGGTCTTCTTCCACACTTTGCGTCAGAGGAACCGCAGTTACAATAGTTTGTCCTTCCTTTTCTTTTGCCTGTAGCAAGAAACTTTCTGAGTTGTTAATTTAAAAGCCAAACCAAACTAAACCAAAAAAATGAAATGGCACTTCAATGGCATTGCATTACCCTGTAATAGCAGTGGGGGAACTGAGATCTCTACCTAAAAATGCAGCAGAACGTGTATTGGAATATGTGTATGTCAGCCTTGCTTACTTAGTATTCTGCCCTTATTTTTAAGCTCACATGTTAAACTCCCCAGCTGAAACCTCATCATGTGCCCTGATGCAGATAAGTAGTTGCATATGACTTTGAGCTGCATTTCCTGTGAATGCAAAGAAAGTACAGGTATGACACTACCTAAAATAGTAGTATGATGGATCCTCCTTTTGTCTTTAAACATCTTTATATTGATATATCCTCCTTAGTATACAGAGATTCTCAGTGAGCGGACAGTCTTAGCTTTTGTAGAAAATATGACTTAGATATTTCCCTCTCCTGCCTCCCAAATCTCTTGTAATACACTGAGCTGCTGATGCAAGCCAGAGGCAGCAGCAGACTTTCTGTGGAAAAGTGCAGGAGCCAAATTGGTACAGGATTTTCAGATGCTGTTTTAACCATTTGTAAGATTTTATTTGCTTTCAATTTATGTTTTGTTTACAGAAATAATATGTTCAGGAATTGTGTTAATCATTCCGTGAAAATGTCAATGGAGGAGATGCAGATAGGACACAATTATGTACTGGTCTCACATACTTGATTGAGTAATTACTTGCAACTTTGAACATGGACTAAAATAAAGAGCATCAAAATATTTTGGGTCAGCTGTGGAATACATCTAGGCTTCATGTTGAGGTACATTGCATATCTAAAAACTTACTAGCTTCCAACTATTATGGATGACCCTGCAGTAGTCCTTATTCAAACTGACATCAATTTCAAGAGGGATTTTTTTTTTGATTGAAAGTTTTGAAATCCAGCAAAAAAATGGCTCTTGTGGATCCAATGCCAATGGCAGAGCATTGCTATTACTGTATTGGTTTTTTTGTTGTTTGGTTGGTTGGTTTTTTAATGTAAAGTGTTTTCTTTTATTCTACACAGGAATCCTATTCTGCCAGAAAAATTACTCTGAAGCAACCATTTTTAAAATTTTAGAAGAGGTCCTGGCTTTCCACGTCATATACAATTTGTCTTTATACAGATCCCCAGGAACTAACTCAATTTTTATTCTCAGCTTTTCAGTAAACCAGGAACACAGATGCAGGAATAATCATGCTAAATCAGGCAAGTGCTCCACTGAATCCATGTCACTGTCCAATCTCTAATCAAAGCCTACTGGTCCAAACTAGGATACATAAAACTACAGAAAATTGGTGGTTTATTCTGTCCACATATTCTTGACTTTGTGCCTGATCTCATCTTAAAACTCCTTGTTAATCTTAGTAGTCTCTGCTTTACAGCCAACAGCTGTATTTTATACACTCACTTTCTTAAAACACTGTTTTCTTACTTTTTCATTGAAAATAAAATGAGAATAGGAGTGGTGAAGAAATCAAGATGGTATTAAGTTTATTGTGTTTTTCCTAGGCTAAAATGATTAGTTACCAGTTGCAAGCGCTCTCAGGAGCACTCAAATATTCAAGACTATGCTGTCAGATCAGCAAACAGTAAAACACTGCTGAGTTTCTGATTAGACATGTTTGTCTAATCTGATTAGGTGACTCATACAGAACTAGATATGTAATTGATATTGTTGAGATTTTAGTCTGTTAATATGGGATACAAAAATTCCAAGTATGTGTGGAAGATTTTGAGTGGAGCTTATTAGTCCAAATGGTAACTGAACAGCTCTAACATCCCTGTACCAGTATGCCATGTTATATATCACTGCAGTACAAAACAGCTTGTCCAGAAGAACTGCAGTTGATATTTCTGGTCACCCTGAAGTGGCATACAAGCTCCTGCTACAGCAGAAGGCAATTAATGTATCTCCAAGGAATTATGCTGAAAATCAAATGAAGATTGTTTATTTCTTCAGATACAAAGGTGCATGTAATATCTCCACATACTAAAATACAAATACCGCAGATGCTTATTTTACCATCTACTGTTCCTCTTTTTAATCATAAAGAACAAAAATTAGTTGGTTTCTTTTTTTCTGTAGGTATTCTATGTAATAACTTTCAGAAGTTGTAAGTAGAAACAATTGTCATTTTCACTATGTCTCTAATCTACATCTAGACTACATATTTAATCTGGGCTATTAAGATTCTGCAACATTTTATTTTTAGTCATGCCATTATTGGTAATTACGAAGGTGCCCTTCTAGTCAATTAAGTATTAATTTCACTCTTTCTTATTTACACATGGCCTATACTTCCTTGATCTTTATTAAGATTGTGAGTTTGAAAATCTTGCCACACCCTTTCTCATCAGAAAAAGGAGCAGCAATTTTATAACATATAATTTATAACAAATAATGTAATAGGAAACCTGCTTTCTGACCTGGCTGAAATGATAATTTATTCAGTCTTCTGACTGTGTAAATAGACCTGAAAAGAGGCAGAAAGAAGGGGAGAGGAAGGGAAAGAGATAATCCAAAGCCTATTCCAAACATCAATTGCTAATTGCAGCTGAAGACAAGCACCTGAATTTCTGCCACAAAGGGAGAAAGAAGAATGTTGCCAGGAGCATTGCAATGACCATTTGACATTTCAGCTGTCGGCCCTGCAGCATATAATCATAGGGTGTATTTAAGTTCTCCAGCAATTGCAAGTCTACTAAAAATGTAGTATTCTGACAGCCATCAAGCAGAGGGAATGACAGGTAAAAAATACATATGAATGTAAATTGCATGGTGCTTTTTGTTACAAAAAGTGATTCAGCGTGCATGTAAGTTTTTTTCATTTTTCTTCTTTGCAATCCTTGAAGTCACTTGGTAGCAATAACACAATGTAATTGTTTTATGAAGCTGTTATGAGTATTTAGCTTTATAATGACTACCTGTGCACTAAGTAGATTGAAATTTTTCACTGCTGCAGGATGAGTCTTTGTGCCTCTGAGAAGTGCATGCCTTTTTCCTTAACATGTCATACAGTTTCAGGGATAATTGTGAGGGATTTGGAAATCCACAGTTACATTTCTTTCCTGCTCCTTTGGAAACTATCTGTGCTAACAGCAATAACTGCTGCTCCTTCAAGTGGTGACATTCCCAGAAGAAATGTCTTTTATGCAATGGCTTCTAGGTCATAGAAAATGAAAGTCACTCGGTGGTCTATATGGCAAAGCTTAAAGAAATGGGATAAAATACCAGCTTGGTGCTATACAGTGGATGCCCCATATCAGAGGCAAGTAACCCTTGCTTGCCCCTACCCTTGTGGAATTCTTATTGAAAGCTTATCTTCAAGTGCTAGGGTGCTAAGGTCCCTGTCCAACACAGTGTTGATACATGAATATATTTATTTTATATTCTGTGAATATACCATGCTTAACTAGTATAATAGCTTGATGTTCTTCTTTAGGGTACTTTGTTGGATCTTGGAGGTGTGGTTTAAACAGCTAAATCCTAATTTCTTACTCATTTTTTTGTAAGTTGTATCTAAATAATGACACAGACATCAATGTTCTGTGTGTGGATTGTCCACCTATTTGGACAAGCACAGAAAAAAAAATAAATTGCAGATGACAGGAAGTTGGGGGGGAGTGTCAATCTGCTAGGTGGTAGGAGGGTTCTTGAGAGCACCTGGACAGGCTGGAGATGGGATGAATCCAGCCAAGTGCCGAGTCCTGCACTTTGGCCACAACAACCTCCTGCAGTACTACAAGCTGGGGACAGAGTGGCTGGAGAGCAGCCAGGCAGAAAGGGACCTGGGATTCTGACTGACTCCTGAATGTGAGACAGGAGTGCCCAGGTGGCCAAGAAGGCCAATGGCATCCTGGCCTGTGTCAGGAGTAGTGTGGCCAGCAGTACCAGGGAAGTGATTCTTTCTCTGTACTTGGCACTGGTGGGGATGCACCTCAAGTCCTGTGTCCAGTTCTGGGCCCCTCAGTTCAGCAAGGACATTGAGGTGCTGGAGTGGGTCCAGAGAAGAGCAATGAGGCTGGTGAAGGGTCTGGAGCACAAGTCCTCTGAGAAGAGGCTGAGGGAGCTGGGGTTGTTTAGTATGGAGAAGAGGAGACCCAGGGGAGACCTTAGTGCTCTCTTATTGCTTATTAGATGTTTACCTCACTTTACAAGGAAATGTACAGCTCAAATAATGTCTCCATAACAAAGTACTACTGCAAGTGTTATGAGAATGTCTGCATCAAGGCGTGCCAAAATGATGACTCACTTACTGTAGCATTTTTCTTGAATAGTAAGAGGGTAGCGAAAGTCACCCATCCTTCAAGATTTCCTAAGGTCAGGAGCACTCAAAGCTCAATAAATTATAGGAAGTGAATGTAAGAAGACACATCTTGTGTTTTGATGTACACAGAATCTTGAGAGCAGTCACAGGTACCACAAACCCAGCCTGAGGGCAGACTCTGGGCTTGACTGTGGTATGAGATGTGTTAATTTAGTGTAATAGCCAGAAAGTGTCTACAAACAAGGCTGCAATGGAGACATAAAAGGAATTTAAAGCTACTTTTTTGATGAAAAAAAAAATTAAGACAGAAAGATGATACAAACTGCAGGACAAGAGGCCACATACAATCCCGTAGCTGAATATTCCTAAGGGGTAAAAGAGAAATGAAAATAGGCTGACATGATGAGGTGCCCCTATATTAATCTTGAAGCAAAAATCTGTGGTGACTACTGATCTGAGATGGTTTATTCCCAATCTCTGGCTGTTAAGTTTACAGATCTCAGCTGGGCCTGTTTGGTATTTATCCTTTCTCTAGGGAGAGAAGGGAAAAAACAGTGTACAGACTTCCCAGTCTTTGAAAGCCCAAAATAATAGCTGTTACACTTCACATTGGCTGACCTTTGTGAGTGAGGACATGCCTCCAGCTGGCTCAGATATTTTCTCAGTAGAGATGTCAGTGTGCTGCACATATTCCACGTTATTGAATGAAACTTTAGGCACTTAGTAATCAGGAAGCAGCTTTCTTTTTCATGAGAAGATTCCCTCCAAACTGCACCTAGCAAATTAAAAATTGTAAGTTCACTTGTTTAGATTCTGTGACATTAAACCTAAGAAATACTATTACTTCATAATTTAAACATAGGTTTTATTGTTGTAATGCATCAAGAGATGATGCCTTAAGATAGTTCTTAAGATTACTCTGTAGACACTATAAAATGATTACTTCAAAATATGAAAGCACAAGAAAGAGTGTTCTTCATAGTCTGTGCTATAGACTTTATGGCCAAGATTTTATCTGCATCTGGTCTAGCCATTTTCTTCGAACTTCAGAACTGTGGCAATGAAGTTCTGAAGATGGATTTTTTTTTCATGGTAGTATGTCTGTTCTTCTGCTTCATAGTGCATCAGCCACTCCTTTACGGGCTGGGATCAAGTTTAATAAGGCTGTGTCATAAAAAGGTGAGGGGAAAAATCATGATAAATCAGCTTCAAAAGAAAAAAAATGCTCCACTTCTTAGGCCATAAAAAGATCTCAAGTAAAAATAAGGGCAAAATGATTGAAATATTATTTATAATTTCTCTGTGAACAATACTCAGGACCCTACTATTTAGGAAGCAATAAGAAAACAATGATCTGAGGCCATGCAAGGCAGCTAAACTTGTGGATAGGTTTAAAAATGTGGAGACTAGTGGAAAACAAAGTCAATATATGCTGAGTCATGGGTTATATTTTAGATCCCAGTCCACAGAAAGTTAAGAGACACTTGGAAACTCCATTTATATTTGCATGGTGTGGTATAGGTGGACTCTGGATTAAAGTTCTGGGAGCTAAATGAATGAAGTCTCTTGAGCTTGGTGGTGTGGAGCATCTTTCTTTCACAGTTACTGGTCACACGAATAAGTTCTAGCTTACAGCTGCTATATGGCCACCTCAAGTTCATTTCTAATTCCCAGCAGCAGCTGGTGGGAGGTTCAAATATATTTTTGTTCAAGACCTTTTCTATTGCAGTATTGATTTTAGTGAGCAGAATTAGAGGATGCTGATTTCTTTTATCTCCAACCAAACACAGCAGAAGTTGGAAGCATGCAGACTGGACTTTTTGAAGATACTGATACCAGTTGAACATCTTGTGGGAAAAATCCTTGTGCTTACATGACCATGCTGCTCTATGTTACGTATCTTGGAAACATGAGATTAATGTTGTGCAGGAAGTACTGTAACAGGCCAGAAAACTAAACAAACAGCAGTCATTCCCCACTCTCAGTTATTTCATCAACTTTCTGCTATTGTTACAGATGGTTTGATTAAAACCAGAAAGAAGTGAGTCTGAACACCCCTCCTACAGGAAAACCTGCAGAGCAGCATAATGGATAAGGAAATCTCTGCAAACTCTATTAGAGAGTTCTTCTTAGTGATTCCAAATGGGGAGTGGAGGAGGTGAGGTTTGCTTTCCTGTACAGAGACACAGCAAATTCCTGTGGGTGTCAGCTACAGACTAATGTCAAAGTGATCCCAGGCGATAAATTGCAGAGCAAACCATTCAGACATGGAGGTATCTAACAAACTTGTACAAAAAATTATCCCTGGGGAGAAGCCTCAGGAGTAATTGCACACATTCCTATTAGGAAAGAAGTCCCTTGTAAGCTTTAAAGGTTAAACTATATCAAGGCCCTCTCAAAATAAAACACACCATCAGAGAAATTGTTTCTGATTCTTAGAATATCAGAACAGTGTTGCCAGTTCAAACACTCTAAAGGACATTTGTCTGAGAAACTATATGATACAATTTATTGGACAATGACCTGCACACACAGCAACCTGCTGTCTAGCTGCTAATACCAGGATCATGAGGAAGGGAACAAAAAAAAAAAGCTGTGAATAGAATGACCATAGAATTGCAAGCAGATAATTTAGCAAATGAACTTAACTCTTGTGGAACTGTGATTCACGAAAAAGATAAGCTCATTTCTGGATTACAGAGTAGGTGAGGTGTATGGATTCATAAAACCTGTGAGATTTTCAGATACGTATGAAGTCTCTGCATTGAGGACACTTCACAGTTTTCTGAGCATGGGTGAGTAGCCATGGTATTCCTAAGCAGTCATGGTTTGGTGTGCCTGTTTGATTTGTGTGGCAAGGAGAGCTATAGGGATGGTTTCTGTGAGAAGCTGCTAGAAGTTGCCACTGTGTCTGATAGAACCAATGCCAGCTGACTCCAAGCCTTGGCCATGGATCAAGGCTGAGCCTATCTGTGATGGTGGTAGTGCTTCTGGGATAACATATTTAAGAAGGGGGAAAAACCACTGTGCAATACCAGCAACAGCAGTCAGAAGAGGGGTTGTGAGAATAAGTGAAACAATTCTGCAGACACAAAGGTCAGTGCAGGAGGAGGAAGAGGAGGTGCAGAGATTCCCCTGCAGCCTGGGGTGCAGACTGTGGTGAGGCAGCTGTGCCCCTGCAGCCTGTGGAGGTTCATGATGGAACAGAGGACCATCTGCAGCCCATGGAGGACCCCCTGTTGGAGCAGATGGATGCCCAGAGGAGGCTGTGACCCTGTGGGAAGACTTGGCTGGAGCAGGCTACTGGCAGAATCTGTGCACTCATAGAGAGAGGAGTGTTGCTGGAGCAGGTTTACTGGCATTACTTGTAAGCCCATGGGGGACCCAGACTGGAACAGCCTGTTCCTGTAGGACTACACCCTGTTGAAGGGACCCATGCTGAGGTAGTTCATGAAGAATTGCAGCTCATGGGAAGGACTTACACTGGAGAAGTTCATAGAGGACTGTCTTCAGTGAGAGGGACTGCAAGCTCGAGCAGAGAAAGAGTGTAACAGAGTCCTCTGTATGAGGAGGAAGAAGCAGCACGACAATGTGGGATGAACTGACTAGCTCCAATTCCCTATTGCCGTGTGCTGCTGTGGAAGGAAGAGGTAGAGAAAATGGGATCAAAATTGAGCCCTGGAAGGAGGAAGGGAAGGTGGTTTAAGGTTTTTATTTTCTCACTATTCTACTCTGAGTTTATCGGTAATAAATTAAATTAGCTTTCCCCAAGTTGAGTCTCTTTTGCCTGTTTGGGTAATTGGTGTGATCTCTCCCTGTCCTTATCTTGACCCATGGACTTCAGTTGTATTTTCTCTCCTCTGTCTGCCTGAGAAGTGGAGTGATATAGCCGACTTGTGATCACAAACATGAGGTTTAGGAGATGCTTGAATTATTTTGAAGGAAATAGCTAAATGAAAATCATGAGTTTTATAATGAATTAAATAATAGCTGGAGTCCATGAAGGTAGTCTTTAATGAAAAGGAAAGGAAGTAAAGACACAAGGGGGTAGTCTATACAATGAGAGAGCATAGAAAAGAAGAATTGCCTAAAGTAAGCAAGTGGTTGACAGAAGAAAAATTATACTAAATAGTGAAACAGATCTAGGAAACAAGAAAAAAAAATAAAGAGGAGTTTTGAGGGAAGATTAATCAGAAAGTAGAAACAGGTGTTGGGCAGTTAAGAGCATCAGTATTTTAAAATATTTAAGGTGCCTGTCTCAAAAAAAGAAGGGATATTAAATAAATTTATTAAGTACTTTAGCAATCAATTAAAAAGCACAATAAATAAAGCAATAATAGAGAGCTTTAAAAAAAACCCCAAACCTAAAACAATCAAAGGAGTTAGCAAAAAAGAAGTGGAAAACCCCCCAAATTTAAATAATTATTACTCTAGTTTGATATTGAAAACAAAAGCAAACTGATCATGCTTTATAGTACTGCAATATGGAAAACCATGTTCTACATCTAAATATAAAAGACTCAAAGATGATAAATTATCAGTGAGAGTTGAAGAACACTGCACAGGTATTAATTTTTGTACACAGACTTTTTCTGACTTGATGGCGCACTTTTGTAAGATGCAGTGAAACACACTATTTTGGATACCTTTATTCAATACTTGATTAAGCTTCTGTGTGGGGGATAGTATATAATAAGTATCTTCTTAGTATATAAGAAGATGGTAGCAACAGGAGGATATTCTGTGTCACACCCATGGTCCATCTAGGATGTTTAGTTCAGGAATATTAGAACTAAAGGAAGCACATAATAAAACTTTTTGTATGAGGATACAGTATTAATTTATTCACTAACAATGATGGTACTAATTTACTTTCTATTTCTTTTTTTACCTTGTTTTTATGACTTTGTCTCTTTTTTTAAAAAAAAATATTTCATGTGTTAGCCAATCATTGGAAAGGCATTTTTCAGAGAATTTGAATTGGTGTTACTCTTTTTCTTACCAGTTAGAGCTGATTCAAAGGTGTAGAGGCCCAGACAGGTTGACCTTAATCGCTGGGTGGATTGTGATGGTGCATCCCCACTCCTCAGGACACACTGTGATCTGAGAAATGTGTGTTAGGCCTTGGCATCGACAAGCTGCACTTGGACTAAGCCCCTCTTCAGTTTATCAGAAACACTGTCTGTTTTTAAGAACAAACAAATGTCCAATGAGCACCTGTTTTTTAATGAGCAGCCTTGGAAACCTACTTTTCTTGCCTGAATAACAACCCAAGCGAAATAATATTTTTGTTGTTGAACCTTCAAAGAAAGTTATCAACTTAAATTGGGGTCAGAGTAGAAAAATTCTGTGACTAAAGCCCACTTATAATGACCCTATAATCAGCGGTCCAAGTGAGATCCTTTTGAGCTCTCAATTCCCAGAAGATAAGGCCCTAGTGTGTGTCTCAAACACTGATATTGGATGGCTGTGAGGACAGCCAAGAACTGTTTGTAATAACAGACAAAAATTGTTTGTAGTAACCAACAATGATTGGTATTAACATGCTGTGAGGAGGAACAGGTTTTGGCTGGAGAAAGTGGGTAAGGCAGATAGGGCAGCTCTTTTCCATGAGAAAGAACAACAGCATAATACAGTGCAAGCACATGAATGAGTGGCAGGAAGTGAGCATGGACTATAGGGTGGCATTTAGACCACCAAAGGCCCCTGAAGCCCTCTGACTCATTTCCAGAAAGGTCTGAAAGAACAATGCTGAAATCAGGACTAGTGATCTCTTTTTATCTCTGTCCCTTTTCTCTCTCTTTTCCTTGTTTTGTGTTTTTTTTTTTTTTTTTATTTCCCTTGCTGTGAATTTTGCAACTGTAAAGGTCAACTAAAATTTCAGCATGGGCAATCATACATAAAAATTTGTTTACAAATACAAAGAAATTAGCGGTATCATAGAATCATAGATTGGTTTGTGATGGAAGTGGTCTTAAAAACACCAAGTCTGCCAGAGCTCAAGAATGTTTTGAACAATACTCTCAGTTACACAGTGTGACTCTTGGGGATGATCCTGTACAGGGCTAAGAGTTGGATTTGATGATCCTTGTGGGTCCCTTCCAACTCAGCATGTTCTCTGATATTCTGTGATCATCAAGTTCCAATCTCCTGGAACCAAGGACAGGAACACGTTCCACTAGACCAGGTTGCTCAGTGCCCCATCCAACCTTGCCTTGAACACTTTCAGGGTTGGGACATCCAAAACCTCCCAGGGAAACCTGTTCCAGTGCCTCACCACTCTCATAATCAAAAATTTCTTCCTAATATCTTATCTAAACCTGTCCTTTTTCAATCTGAAGCCATTCTGTCTTGTCCTATCACTACATGCCGTTGGAAAAAGTCCCTCTCCAGCTTTATTGTAGGCTCTCTTTGGGTACTGGAAGGTGATAGGAGGTCTCTCTAGAGCGTACTCTTCTCCAGGCTGAATAGCCCCAAATCTCTCAGCCTGTATAGGACAGATGCTCCAACCTTGTAATCATTTTCATGGCCTCCTCTGGACCCGTGCTAATAGGTCAACTTCGTTCTCGTGTTGATACCCCAGAGCTGGACACAGTGCTCCAGGTGCAGTCTCACAAGAGCAGAATAGAGGGAGATTCACAGGCCTTCACCTGCTGGCCACATTACTTTTGATGCAGCCCAGGACACAGTTGGCTTCCTGTGCTGCGAGCACACATTGCTTGGTCATCTTGATCTTGTCCAGCAACACCCCCAAGTCCTTCTCAGGGCTGCTTTCAATCCATTCTCTACCCAGCCTGTACTCATGCTTGGGGTTGTCCAGATCCAGGTGCGTAACCTTTCATTTGACTTTGTTAAACTTTCTGAGGTTAGGATGTATATAAATCCAAGAGTAATTTGTACAGGGTCAAGTTCTGCTTTCACTTATAGCTGAGACACAACGTTCTTGTCCGAAGTAACATTGCCCAAGGACCAAATTTGCCTTAGTCTGAGTTCACCTCTTCTTATTTGAATAGCATATTATTTGAAGAGGTAACTGAAGGGTAGTCTTAAAGCAGAGGTTAGTAATCTAATTGTGTTACATATCGGGCTATATGTGTTACATATCAGAAGTGGAGTCTCTGAGTATGATGAATGATTGAAGAAGACAGAAAATCCGGGGTGCAGTAATAAAGGACAGATGGTAAAAACAAAGTTTATTACAATTAATAAGTATTACTGTGGTGACACATGATAGTTTATGATTAGTTTTCTGCAAAGGAAATTGTAATTACAATTGTGACTACAGTCAATAAAAAAAGAAAAATAATGAAGTAAAAAGCATCTTGCTGGATATAAACAAATACAAAAGGTAAATATTAATAATAAGATGATTTGTTAAAAATTGCATTGGTTGGTTTAAGGATCAGTGGTGTCAAAGAGAACAGTCAGAATTCACAGTGGAATTGAGGATTTCTGGATAGGCATTATCATTTCTGCTAAAAAATGAAGATTTACTTCCACTTATAAAAGAATTAGGTCCATTGTGAAAGTGTATACTACTGTTATGGTGGCTTCACATTTATTATTTTCACAGGAACAGGTTTAAAAATTGCAATAAAACAATGTAGTAAGAAACTGAAATGCTTTCATAAGACAACAGATGGTATTGTATATACATCCGAGTAATTCAGAATATGGTAATACTTTGTAAGGCAAAAGTTACTAAAAAGTGAAATGGAATATTTGGAGAGAACCTATAGGTTTGTTTCATAAGTTTTAGTGAGTTTGGGATAGATTAAGATAAAAATGTCATTGTGAAGGTAACTATGATCTAGTGAAAAAATTAGAGAAAGCAAATAATAAAAATACAAAAGGTTATATGCCAGTAATTCTGTTCTACAAGTTAGGTATTCTGTAGACTATTTAGAATTCTATTCTTCTATTTGTGGGAAGAATTTGGTCAGATTTCAGCATCAGAGACGTTCTTCTCATCATGCAGTCCATATTTAGGCACAGATTCAAAAGCTGATGATTCGCTTGAGGGAAAAATTTATCTCTCTGCAGCTGGAGCAATTTGAAAGCTTCCCATTGGCTCCAGATAGGAGCTGGAACAGGCTATGTGTGAGAGGTAGGCCCTAATCTCTCTAGCAGACTAATTCATATTTGTTGCTTTTTAAATTAATTTTTCCATCACTGCCAAATCAAGAAGTTTCAGTTGTTAAAGATGCTATCAAAACGAGAGATTTTTAAGGTAGATGTGCTAGAACAAGACACTGTGGATCAAACAGCCTGAGGAAAATATAGTAAAATGGATAAAACCTGTACAAACAAAGTAAGATAAACCCAAAATAAAATTAGCCTCAAATCCAGTCTTGCTGTTATTAAAAGTAGCTCTTTAGCAGATAATATTCAAAGTAGATTTCTGCTTGTATAGGCAGGCAATTTTAATACCATCAAACAGGGAACAGCATTTCACTCTTACAGTGTGACAAACTGTTTCCTCTTGTGCCCTCCTCCACCTCAGTCCTTATGTGTAATGCTATGCTTTCCACATTTACACTGTCGATGCTGTTTTCTGAAATAGAAAACACCTTCCCAGTTTGTTGGCCTGAAAACTAATGGAAAATATATCCAGATATTAGGAAAATCATATGCTAAACACATTTTGAATATGAAATGGGCTCAGAACTTTTCTTGTGCAATCATAATGTAAAAATCTTGAATGCAAATAGAAACACAAAGCTATGGGAAAACAAACCAAGTTTTCAGAGATCCTTGGCTGATACATGTTGGCTTAGTGTCCTACCGTTTGTGGGATCCAACTTCTGCAGTGCCTATCAGGCTCTGTAATTTCTCTCAAGCTTCTGTTTCATACAGTGCTCTCCCTAGGAATAACTGAGGTGGAGGAATAAGATAATCATTCACTGATTTTCTATGCTTTTGCAGAATGAATTCTCATAACGCATTTTCATTTACATTTCTGTTGAAATGAGTGAAGAGTCAGAAAGTTTCCTGAAAAAGGGGATGTACCATTTCTTTTTAAAAAGGGTATGTACCATTTCTTTTTAAAAGATTTTACAAATTGGTATATATTAATAGATTAAGAAGAAGCCAATTTTAGAGGTAGTTAGAATATTCAGATATGTACAGTGGCATAAAGTTTAGCTGTCTTGTTTTCTATCTCTGAGAGATGAGAGCTGTAAGTTTTTAAGAGCTGATCTATAATAAGGTACTGTGCTGCAGCTGTGTTATGTATTATTAATTCAGTTTTGATAATGCTTTAGATGCTAGATGGTGTTGTAGATAAGGGGGATTGGGACAGATAAGGATACAGGGAGGGCAGTGGAAATGGCAAAGCAAGTAAGTGAAACCAGCTAGGCTGAGTATCAAAACAAGTAAAAGGTAGATCTTCCTGCAGAAAGTAGCTGATTAGTGCAACTTCCTGTCAAAGGATATTGTGAGTACTAAAAATCTACATAGATTCGAGAAGAACATGGAAAAATTGATGTAATTAAAATTAATTGATGATTACAAAGGGTATAGAAACCATTTCTAGCTCAGAAGGAGCTGAAAAGGTTTGCGGGCTTAAGGGAGACACAATTCTTGCCCCATTAGGTATTTGCCTGTCAGCCCTACTGGAGAAAAGGTTCTGGGCTTGACAGACTTCTACTGTTGTCTAGGGTGGCTTCCTAATGTTCCTATGTTTCAGGAATCAAAGTTTAAAAATTAGTTCATGCAGTAAATAATTTTCATGTGCCGTACATTATATATATAAAATATTCTATGCATCACAAATATGCATAGTCCCTCATTTTCTTCTGATGTAATATTCCATAAAAGAATATTGATCTTTTTGTATCACTCCATGTGTCCACATGAACCATAATTCAATTATCAGGAAAGCATGAACTGAAGGTGCTTAATAGTAAGATTTTTGTGAGTGAGTAATCAGAGTTCTCTGAATACCAGATATCTTCACTGAGGCATTTAACATAGAAGTATTAAAGAGTTTTGGTGACATTATGAAGGCTTTCTTTAAAAGGAAGACATTTCTCCAACCTAAAATGTTATATGCATGGACAAGTTCCTTTAGAGCAAAAACCAATGTAGACAGAAAAATCTACCCATACAGGTTATGTGGGACTGCATTCCAAATATATTTGGCAGTAAGATTATCTATCTAATCTATCTATCTAATCTATCTATCATCTATCTAATCTGTTCTCCAAATATGCCCTGCCAGCTCCAGAGTAGCACACTGAAAGTTTCCCAAACACAAAACATGTGGTCAGTGATATATTATTTTGGATGCCTTTCTGATAGCATCCCATAACTCCTTTAGCAACTTTTCTGACTTGGTATGATAAACAGCGCCATGCGCTAGGGGGTGAGAACTCATTGATTTATGAGCATTTCAAAAGACCAGTGTGTACTTGTTCATTTGGTATGTGCAACAACAAATTCTAGAAAAGTTCATGCATATTTTGCATTGGTTTGTTTTGCTGAAACATTGTGGGTTTAGTATTTGAAATCAACAAGAAAAAAAAATGTAGAATTCAGTATTTTTCTGAAGCCTGGTCCTCCTGAAACCAATGGGAGCTTTCATTTGGTCTTGATTGGTCTTGGATCATCCTTTTACTGGTCACAATGTAAATATAGACACAATCAGGATATATTACCTCAAAACTTTATATTTAACTCTGTACTCTAGTATTATGTTGATATCTTTAACATAAATTGTATTTTAATGCTTATTTTACATTCTTCATGTTTAAATTGATTCCTTTTATTCTCTTTTTAATTATTTATCTCTAATGTCTGCTGGAATTCTGCTGTTTCATGATCTTAATTCCTCTATTAGTAATTTATTCTCTTCTTAAAAATAGTCATTCTATTTTGTCCTTGTACTACTCTGATTATGTGCAGAAACATTTGTAGAATACTAAAGTTATTTCACTATAGTATTTATTCATGTGGAATTATGTGGCAGTAAAGTAAATGATGAGTGAATGGAGGTCATGTCTTTACTCTTTCCTTTTCTAAAGCAGGACCCAGTGGGTGTGATTAGCAGTGACTTTTAGTTCAGCATCTGTATTTAATCAGCAGTTATTTCCCCATTTCCTAGACTGCTTAGTGTAACCCTTCACCACTTTATCTCTCTTCTCTGCCAACCAGGCAATAAAAGAAGGCTTTCTTTCTCCTCTATTTTATCTCCTCTATTAAATATCTGATTTTCTGTAAAGAAGTGATAATGTAAGTTAAGTAAATGACTAAAGAAAACTTTTCAGCCCTTTCTGGAGCTTTTGTACAACATGGTGCAGTAGTGTCTCAGCCACACAGAATAGGCTGAAAATGTTTGAAAATTACCTACATTTGCTTTTAATTTTAAGTATTAATTTTAATCTACTGTAATTAGAGTTGCAAAAGACAAGTATTTTCATGGCTTTTGGCATATTAATGATATTTACCATGTATCAATACTCATGAATTTGCCTAAAGGGTTTCTCTGCCTTGAGTCTCCTCCTCCCTACCTGGGACAAAAGTGCTTAAGCTCATCTTCCGAGTAAACAGTGGATCAAAAACAATTCATATATCCATGGGAAATTGCATGAAGAAACAGCAATTTGAGTATATAAAGTGGAAAGAAATTTTTGCCTTAGTTTTTAAGAAATGAAACCTCCTTTATCCTGTGTAAGGTTTATAGCCACAAAAATATTTGCATTCACATTCAAAACTAGGCAATTCTTTACAAGTTAGAAACATAATTTTCTTCTTTCTTTGTCTTGTTTTCTTTTGCAGTCGGATCAGAAATGAGCTTGGTTATATTGAAAACAAAAGTAGATAAAATACCTTTGAAAATGATCCCTGGTGTGAATAGTTAGCATTAGGCAATTAATAAATCAAAAAATATATTCTCTACTACTTTCCTTGGAGCTAATATCACATGCATTTTGTAATTATATTCTGTTGCCCTTCTGCCTCCCATGTTTCTACTTGCCATCATGCCCAAATACTAAAGAAAGGTTTTTATGCTATCTGTAATATATATAAAACATCATCACCACCACAAGGATCAGACTGAATAGGCCCATCTGGCTCTGTCCAAAAAGTGCACATGAGAAGTTATCAGTAAAAATCTCAGCAATTTTTCCTTCCTGTAGGTGAGAGGTTTGTGAGACCCTGTGGAGTTTGATAATGCAATAAAACTAATGGCCTGCTTGCTCCAGGTCATGGGAACTGGGGAAGACGCCAAGAAATTAGTAAAATATAGGAAAAAATGTTTAACAAGTTTAAACATTAAACGTTCAGAATCCTGTATCAAATATTATAATTTTAATATGTTGCTGAACTGTTTTCTGCCCATGAAAGTGAAGGATTTTAAAGTGTTCTGTTTGGGGGCTAAAATCTGCTTTTAAATACTTAAGATCTGAATTGCATCAGAGCTTAGACTCTTGAGGAAACCTACTCTTGAAGTGCAATAGAAACATGTGGTAAACTATAAACTAAAACTTTAGGGGAAAAAAATCAATTTGAATGATTTTTTCTACTATGCAATATATTGCACAAGTACAGAGAGTAAGGGAGCTATCGTTCCTTAGAAATCCAAAACAAAATTGATGGATAATGATATTCAGATCCAAAATATTTGTTTACCTCATAAGATTTTAAAGAGAGAAAAAGAACTGTAGTTCATGGGTTGTAAAATAAATTTTAAGTCTTTATCTTTCATGAGATTGTGTTACACATTACCCTGATTTTCCTTTCACTGAACTTGAAGGCACAGCTGAATGTTACCATATTTGTCATTAAGGAATGTCTGGGGATTGTATTATGAGTGGGAGGACAGAGATATGTGTGGTGGGTTCTTTTTTCTATAATATACGCTTTTCTTATCTGTTTGGACATCCATTGCATCATAAAAGTAGCTCAAATTAAAGTTATTCTGCTACCTTGTGGCTGTAACTTGAAATACCACACATTCAGGAGTTTAGTTTATGAAATTATTCATTATATTGATACTCATACCACTTGGCTTTTGTTCAGCTGCATCCAGAATACTGTTTTTCACAGTATTCTGTGAAAAACACAGTATTTCCCAGAAGATACTGTATTTCAGAAATATTGTATTTCACAGTATTTCCCAGAAGAGGAAATAACTCTCTTCTACTCGAGGCTGAGTACCAGAGATGATAAATTCTTTTTTCTTTGCCTTTCTTCTATATCGCATTTGAAGTATAGAAACAGAACATGGATGGGAAATATTCACTGCAGCTGTTCTTGTGCCTGAACATGTTTCAAACTTGGTGAGAGCAGTCCAGGGTTGATGGAAAATGTCATACATAATCCTGGAGAACAAAAAACTGTGACAACTTTAATGTTTAGATGACAAGGAGACTATATCACTTCAGGATCATTGCTTTATGTGATTGGTGTTTCATAAATCCCAGTTTAGATACCCTTCTAAAATTCCTTCTTTTGAATATATTTTTTACTCTTCTTGAAATGAAAAAAGCATTTCATTCAGAGGAATCATTTACTAGGCACTTTCAGTGACCTTTTATGTCATATTTGTTTTTCAGCGGTGGACAATGCACAGTGTAAGCATTTGTCCAGTCTGTGGGAATAATGGATCCATAGTGCTGTTCAAGACACTTCTAGAAAGTGCTTCATGTACTCCTTTAGACATGAGAAATTTTGGGAATTTTGAGAAGCTGAACTCTGCCATTAGTCTCCTCTTCCTTTTCCAGGGGGCTTTTTAGTGTGATGTCTATCATATGTCTAGATATTTTTCTGATAGTAAAAAGAGATGGTAGAACCCATTTTAACTGAAAATTTTCCTATTCTGACAAATAAAATGAGTTCAAATGACTTATCATAAGAATTGCTATCCTGAGATTTTGAATCTTTGGACCTTTCTAATTACCTAATTTTGAACAGATCATGCAAATGTTATTTAAATTCCTAAGTGTTCAGAATTCCCCCTATGTGGTGCCTGATTGTTGATAGGCTGACTCAAAAGCATCCCTGAACTAATACTTACATAGCATAGAAACAGTGAGGTGGTCTCTAGCCTCAGTGTAACCACAATAAGAACAGTAAGATAAGCATCCAGGATCTCATTCTGCTCTAGGTATTTTGAAAAATACTTGATATAACTCTATTTGTTATTTTCTCTTCAGATGACCTCAAAAGATTTACTCTCGCTGAATCCTGCTTCAGATCTGTCCTGATATTCGCAGCTATTCTTAACAGAAATGGTTTGTATAACTCCATTTAAAATAATGTAAAATAGTGACAGAATAGCATTCTAATAATATTAGCTTTCACACCATATTCTAGAGCAATAATTTCTTTGTGCTCCTATTAGCAATGATAATATATTACTGCAATGAATCATCATTTATAGTATGCCACATGTGCAGAGAAGTCTCTCATTCACAGTCTCCAAACTGTGCTGCATTGAATTAGATTTGCTGGATGAGCTGTCTTCATCCTGTATTTTATGTAAAAGTACATTAACTAAACTTCTTTACAATGTTCTGGAAATCCTTTTTTGTTATATTAGGAGATAGCAAGCATGATACTGTATAGAGTGCATTAGAGAGAAAGCTGTTTAACATGAGAGAAAGAAAAAGCTTTCATTTTTGAGTTATCAATTAAAAGTTCAATTAGAGGCGCTAAATAATGAATTTAGTAGTATTTTGTATTTTAAACATTTAACAAACTTTTGCTTTTGAAACGGAAGGACAAAGTTCCATCCTCTATTGACAGAAGCACATCTAACAGGCATCTAAACAGTACAGAGCAGTGTCGTACAGTGAGAAATTAAGGAGACATTATTCTGCAGTTCTTTCAGGAAGTGTCTATGTTAGGGGAAGATGCTCATAGAAAAAAAAATTCCATTTCTGTTACAAGTAAGGCATGCAGGTATGGAACGACACTACCATATAAAAGAAAAGACATTTGTATGGGAATACACTGAGCACCATTTGTAAAAGAATATATATTCTTAAGCATTCTCCTATATCATTATACTGAGGAGGTGTTCAGTTGGCATACAAATTATTTTTTTCATCTTATTGTAGGAAACAAACAGACAGTATAAGTTTTACCTTGCTCTGAAGTCTCATTCAAAATTTACCTCCCTGTTTACTTTTGGTGGCAAGATAGTTCTGCAATATAGAAAAGAAATCTTAGGTGAGGGGCGTGTACACTGTTTATTACAACTTTATTTCTAATGACAGGGTACCAGAAATACTCTGGAATGATAAAAGAGGAAATCCATGCATCGGAACCTACTTTTTCTAAGCTTTCAAAATAACTGTCTTCATTAAAACATTATATTAATTTCATTCAGGCTGATGAGATATGTTAGTATGGAAGTTTACATGTCTCATTGATTTGTGACTTTTCTCTCTCCAGTCTAGGGGAAGACTTCCTTAGTAGGAAGACAGAATATTATCCTGTGTGTGGATGCTGTTGGATGAAATGGGACAAAGCTTAAATAAACGAACTAGATACTAAAATTATGTATTCCGAATGAGAAGATTATTTTTTTTTCTTTGGATGCAAGTCTCAAATCATAGATTAAAACTTTGCCACCATGGAAGGCAGACCTAGAAAATGCTCTCATCCAGACTTTCCAATGCATCATCTTTTAAGTAGCTGAACATCAGTTGCATTCAGCTGTCTCTTCATACATGGAATCATCTTTACCTGGTTAAGTGAACGCTCTTTTCTTCTTAGCCCCCATTATTTTATTTATAGATGTAGTCTCTCATGAAAAATGTGTTTGTTTATTACAACATTTTTGTGACTCTCTGGTGATTGGAGAATTCCTTTTCCTTTCTTTTTTTTTTTTTTTATTTGTTATTCATCATAGTAAAAACTAAAACAGATTTAGACCAGAAGTTTTCCAAAGGTGTTTTGATTGCAATTATATTTTGATTCAAAAGGTGCATTAATTTCAGACTTGTTACTCTATAGGTCATGGGCTTCTCAAGGTAGTTCTCTTTCTTCAGCAAGGGAAAAAGCACAACTGGTGCTGCTACTAAAAATTCCCTTTCTTCTCATCATAACTCTGCACCCATGAAAGACGAAGGAAACTGCTGAGTTGAATTCTTTGACTCTGCAGGGTAAGAAATAGAACAATATAACACGTGGAAAGATTCTCCAGAAGTTTATGGTACGGTAGAATTATGTGAGTATTGCACATACAAACTTCTCAGGTTTTATGTTTTTTTTTTACAGCTATGAATGTTTGCCTACTGAGAGAAAAATGCATAAAATTTCCAGTAGTACTGGTTTTTATTTTCCATATAAATAAAAGCCCCAAGTCCTTTATGAAGCCGTTGATAGGTAAGAAGGACCACTTTCCTCCTTTGCTCTGGCGCTATCACTGGTCAAGGACTGGCCAGCAGATTCTTGCCCAGTGTGCAGCTTTTTTTCCTATATAGGATGGCTGCAAATACTTGAGTTTTGGTCATTTTGTAATTTGCAGACCAAACCGCTCCAAGTTACTGCGGGAATTATGAAGCTGTACTGCTCATTTTGGGATCAAAAAAACCTGAAATGAGCACTGGATGACTCTATTCCCTCTCTTCTGAATTAACTGAGGCTCAGATACAGTTTTGCCTGGGCAATATTGGTCACCATTGTGAAATCGGGACCCAGGCAACGCTCTCAGTCTGGCAGATGAGGTGTTAGAAAGAAATCCCTGGGAGCAGCCTAGCAGAAAATGAAACTAACAAAGAAAATGTTGGCATGGGTAAAACAGGTCAGAAACAGATCCAAACTGTTCTGTAGTTATGACTATTTGCTTTTTCCTCCTGAGCAGATCAGCCAGGCGATTTAGTTCCTTCATACCTTTCTTTCTTCTCATCAGTTTAATCCACTTTTGCACACCTTGGTTCTCCCTTCTGTACCTAACCATTGTACAGTGTAAATGGTAAAGTCTATATGAAGAGTGCAGCATTACAATACATAGTGCTTGCATGTATTTACTTGTTTTTCACCAGCTTTTCACTTGTTTTGCTTTCGTGCTGTTTTCACTATGGATGGTCCTCCTTTTGTTCTTACACAAGCGCTGCCATAAATACAAGTAATAATGGTGCAGAAATTACACAGAATGAACTCCTACACATGGTCTAAGGGCAGAACAATGCAAACTATATTTTTTTCTGTTCCAGGGTTCATTTTGACAGTAATAAAAACAAACATTCATGATATGATAATCATAGCCTTGTTAGTACATTGAATAATTGAAAAATTACCCGTCCAAAGAATAACATTATGTGCACAAGGATGATAGAAATTATTAGACAAAGTTTCCTTATTGTGAAGGGTTCATCTAGGTCCAGATAGTTATATTTTTATCTAAACCTCTGTAAGCTCTGTGAAATGACCACAGAGGACTGTAGTGGTTAATGTCATTCTAAAATAGGTGTCTGCAACTGGTCAGATGAATCATGACTTTAAAGACTCTCTTTCTCTTCACTGACTATATAGAAACTCTACAAGGATGTAAAAAAAATCTGTTATAGGAATTTTAATTGAAGTGAATTGAGTCACATTTTGTTTCCATTTTCATCACTGTTAATAAGCACAAAACCATAAAGATGAAGAGCTAAATTTATACATCTGTGAAAAATAGAATAGGTGAAAGAAGCTACAATCATAACTCCATAAGAAAACAAAGCTAAAATGTTCAGAAGTTTGTTGTTAAGATGTCACCCACTTAGAGTACTCTTTTCAGTTACGTCCATGGCCTGAAGTCTTCCCACTTTTCCAAGGAATATCTTAATTAGTAGACAATAAGCTTTGCATAACAGAAAACTGCTTCAAGTTTTGTTATTGACACTCTGCCGATGCAAGTGGCATACTTGAAAAAGAGTCACTGGGTATTTAACTTCTGATGGACTTAAACTTCTTCACCTAGCGAACACTGGCCTAGTGTGATTATGAAAGAGACAAGTGTGCCATACAGCACCACACTCTCAGCACCAAAAGTATCCTGTCTCAGGTAAGCAAATGGGCATATAGTTTTTAATTTTTTTGGGTTTTTTTCCCCCAAAAAACCAAAAGTTTTTTTTTGTTAGTTTTTGTTTTATTTTGTTTTGTCTTTCTGAAAAATCAGACTAAAGAGTGAACAAGTCTGAACATCCTCTGTGGCATATTGAGGCAGAGTAAACACTGACAGTTGTTAGTTCAAGTTCTACCAAACACACTTGTTTTCTTCTCTGGGGAAAAAAAAAACCCAGGTACAAAAATACATGAAGAATTCAGGAACTCCAAAACTTTTTCTTTGAATTATTAAGGCCCTGATTTCATAACTGGTAAGCAAAAGGCAGGTGATCTAGTCATTGGATCAGGTTTGCTTCCATGTTTTCCATTCACTTACAATCTATCTCTGTATGATCAATGCAATTCTATAATACAGTTATTTTGACACTATCAACACTCCTGTTTAGTAATGTAGAATTCATATTGCATGTAAGGATCTTAAACCTTACAGTATTACTTAGCAATTAAATTCAATTTCTATTTTCAGTATAAAAAGTTAGTGACATAATTCAGGAAGCAGGAAGTCTTTTGGAATTCTATAGAATGCAGTTGTGTGTTAATTTGGTGATTATGTATTTTCCCACTTGGTACCTATGTTTCAACAGTAGCTGGAGTAAAAAGTCATGCACATAAATTTTGAAGACATGACTTCAGGATCTGCCTCCGGCTGAAGACAATTATATCTATTGCATTGATGCAGATGTAGCACACTTGCTGTCTTTAATAACATTTACATCCTGAAATACTATTTATCTGCTGTAAGGTTTTCTATAGGTAGAAGTCTTCATGAATTTTTTTTATTCTATAGGCACATATTAATCTGAAAAAGGTTTTGCAAAAATTGCTTGAAGGGAGTTAAAGCACTCTGGCTTTTTCTGTTTTTTCAATATTTCCTAGGTATCTGGAAAAGAAACACAATCTTCTTCAGTTTAAATTACTTGTTGCTTGAAATAAATTATGACCTATAAATACAGCTTGTCTGACCAGAGTAACATTTAAAAAAATTCTGTTTCATGGCAGAATTGGTTTTTGTTCTGATTTCTAATGGGGAAAAAAATCATGGTCAGAATTTTTTCTCAGATGTCATTTACCTGCCTCTATTGCATGAATGTCATGATCAAAATGATTCAATATATATTAATATAAATATTTGCATTAAACCTAGAAAACAAGACTATGAAATGAGCAGTTTGCTCGTATACCCTAGGATTTGAAATTACTAGCCAATTTCAATCACATGTGGAAGGGGAAGGAAATTCTACAAATTTCACAAATACAGCAGCTGAGTGAGGGAGTGAAATCCAGGTCATTGTGTCTCCAGAACAAAATGGAAGCAGAATTCAATTGTTTCCCATTTTATTTGGCAGTGAATGCCTGCTGGTGAGTCCTTCAGCCAGCCACAGTACTGCTGATTCTTTCCCTAGTAAGGATGTGAAAGATGTGTATTGAATAATACAAAGGAGCAAATAAATACAAATCCTTCTACAACAACACTGCACTAATTCTATTTTTCACAAACCCATTTTAATTGTTAAGGTAGCATTCTTAGCCTATAGTTAGCAAGTAAATTATTAGGTGTAGTGTATCTTTGATATCTATCACAGTGTATTAATGTTATCATGTTGGATTGGGATACAGTTCTGTGATTTCTGCTGATCTTGTCACTAGGCCAGACTGGTAGCTGTGCAAATTGCCTTTGAGAATGCTGTATCATAATTGTACTCAAATCAAGGACTTGTGATTACAATGTTTCCAGGTATGACTTAAGCTCTATTCTGTTTCCACTATTTCTTATTTCACTGTGCCTCAGCTCTTAAAATATGCAGTCTTAGAAAAATTTAAGTGAAAGGGACCCTTTGGAGGTCTTCTGTCACTAGTAGCACTCCACAGGGGTACATCTTAGGCCTGTGCTTCTTACTGTCTTCATAAATTACTTGGACACAGGACTGGGAGCCAGTTCATGTAATCTTTTCAGATGTCAGTAAAGCTTTCAATACTGTCTTTCACAGGATCCTTCTGGGCAAAACATCCAGTGCACAAACGGATAAACACATCATGTGGTGGGTGAGCAACTGGCTCATGGCTTGAGCACAGAGTTATAGTGAATGGGGTGACATCAGACTGGTGACCTAGTTGAGTTCCTCAGGGATCTGTCTTGGGCCCTGTACTCTTCAACATTTTCATAAATTACTTGGAAAGAGGACTGGAAGGGATATAAGGCAAGTTTGCAGGTGACACAAAACTGGGAGGAGCTGTCGATTCCCTCAAAGGCAGGGAGGCTCTGCAGAGAAACCTTGACAAATTACAGGACTGGGCAATCACCAGTGAACTTCACCAATGTGAAGTTCAACAAGGGAAAGTGCTGGATTCTGCACCTGGAATGAGGCAACCCTGGGTGTACAGACAGACTGGGGAATGGTTTGTACACACTGCTGGAAAGCAGTGCCACAGAAAGGGGCTGGGAGGTCCTGTTCGATAACAAGTTGAANTCTCAGGGACATGGTGTAACTCACGTGGTATGTGCAGGACCAGGAGCTGGACCTGATGACCCCTGTGTGTCCTTTACGGCTCAGCATATTCTGTGAGTCTGTGGTTGTGTCAAGTTTATAGTATAACACTCTAACCACTTGCATCAGTTTGTTGGTCACACTGTTTTTAATACAAACCAACATATATTTCATCTTTATACTGCAAGGGTGCACCCCTCACTTGTGTTTAACTATGGGGAACATTTCCCATGCACAGTTTAGTTGTAACGAGACACAATATTTAATACACACCGAAGAGATTCTTTCTCAAAGGGAGAATACTCTTCCCCCCCC
>WBMV01007509.1:0-49441 GCA_013396655.1 Campylorhamphus procurvoides | reverse complement strand
ATGCTAACCTGAGCTGCTGATTACTTCTAGGTGTTATGACCTGCATACTTAAAGGATAGTGTAGACAATTGAAGATGTTATTGTTGCTGTTCTTGTGTTTTTTACAGTCTAAATCCTATGAATTTTATTCTTCTGAGGCTGACAGGCTTTGACTTCAGCCTTGTGCTCCCTCATAACTTCACTGCTTTGTGGGTCTGATTTATGAGCAAATTTGTAGACAGAGAACTTCATTCATCTGAGGAGTAATAACTCCTGTGTTAGGAACCTTAGCTGAGGAGTTCTGTTGAGACATTTTTCCAGCAGGCTTCTTGGTGGACAGTTAGAGTTCTCCTGTCTGGTTGCTTCTGTCTTTGAAACGCGCTTCATGAATCTTCTGCTTTGAAGTGTTGCATGTCTGTTGAGTGCTCAGCTTACTCTCAAGGCTGATTTCACCTGCTGTAAATGCTGTTGCCCTGCCAGAGAGTTTGCTGTGTTTCATTATTTCTCCTTTAGTAAGGTGGAATCCCTTGCTCTATATATGGCCCACACATTTACTAGAAGGTCCGTTTCTAATTCAATAGGCTAGACCTTGATCTCACTTCAGTTACGTGGGAAGATAGGTGGGAAAAAACCCATAGTTTTTATGAGTTTGAGCCCTAATGTTCATTGAATCTTCTCATTTGATATGTTTAGTTGTATTATGTGAACCAGAATGTTTAAATTATATTCAAGATTCTTTGGAAAGGTTTTTCCTTCCATATTTGATTATTCTCATTAAAATGATACTATCTGATTCATAATCTCTGTAACTGTCATCTATTTCAACTTTACAAGCATGCTTCCACCTGAGTCTCCACTGAGAGCTATATCTTCTGAAACTGTATGTTTGGTGTTTCCCAGGAATTGGTTATGGCAAAACATTAAAGCAAATAGCTCAGTGTCAATGTCTTCCAAACAGAGCAGAAGTACGCTCACATTGGTATTGGCATTAGCACACATTATAAATTATCACTAGTTTGAGAAGCTTATCAAGGGTTAGGATACATACTGTCTTAGGACCTGCATGGACACAGAGAATTGATAGAGGAACAAATTGATTTGATCCCTAAAACAATCACATGTTCTTCATTCCAGCTTTATGCAGGTAGCTAGCAAATCAAGAAGAAAAACCTTTTGGAAACCCAGGAAAAATGAGATTTGCCCCCTCTTCTGAGGTTCACAGAATTACAGAAAGGAGAGTTGTATCAATTGCACCCAGGTGTTGTGAATGAATGGCTATTTCCTGCTCCATCATGTCTCCTTAAGTGCCAGTACTACGTACTGCCCCCGGCCTATGGACTTCCATCAAATTCCTGCTTTCATTCGGGTGACTTTGAATTCAAAGTATCGCAAAAGGGGATTACATCCTTTCAGCTTCCTGTGATTAGAAGTTTGCTGCAGAAACTCCATTCAGTTGTGGCTGAATGAATAAATTTCCATATCCTTCATCTTCTGAATAGAATATTGATAATTCTTTGGTCCTAATTTCTAATTACAACATAAAAGAAAAATCCTATTGAAGTAAATTAAGATTTATAAACTATCTACATAAATTTTTCCATTTTTATTTAGATGTGTTTTTTCTTCATCAGCCACAAGATGGAAGTGTTGACCTTTAAAGCTGTGGGTTTGGTTTTTTATTCTTTTTTTTTTTATTTTTTTTTAATTTTTATTTTTCTCTTGTCCTATGCCAGGCAGAGGCTTAGAGAAAATGTTTTATTCCCTCCTGAACAAATTCCCTGCAATGAATTAAAATGGAGAGAGTTTCTGGAGTGTTTAGAGGTTCTTTTTCAGCCTCGCTCCCACTATGAATCCAGAGGGCAAATGTCGTACATACATTAAGAGAATTTCTTGTGACCAAGACTCACATTTCTCTGATATAAGTTTCAGAGTGGTTCTTTTTCAGTTCTGCACTCACCTAACACCTTTTCAGATAATGGGTTCCCTTTAGTACTCCCACTTGGCTCTAAGTATAATTGGAGTAACATATCAAAACACTTCATACTGCATTTGCAGGTCACCATCTACAAGTCTGAAAGAACACAGCTTGTGTGATAAAACAACTACCTCTGAATAATTTTGGGAATGAGACCTCATGTTAAGAAAGCATTAAGAACTAGAAAATACCACAGTTAAATGTTATTACATGGGCAATTGGATGACTACTTATTCTGCTATTAGGCTTATTTCTGAAAGGTGTGAGCATGCAGAGATGTCCTATTTGTTGTGTGACACTTAGTGCCTTTGAAGGCACTAGAAGAATCTGGAACAACTCTAAAGTTTCTTAGTATTGAGGAATGCACAGAACCTCCTTGGCCTGTGCTCAAAGTATTCATAACTTCTCAGGAACTTTTATCTGCATGTGAACTGTGTGACCCATACCCCTCTCACATCTGAAGCAAAACATCACCCAAGCTGCCTTTTATTGTTACTTCAGTTTTCTTATCCTTGTCACAGCAGTCCTCCCCTTATCCTTCAACTGAAGAGGGAAGTATTTTACTCAGGAGTGTGTAGGACGTACTTGGATGCATTGTTACCTGTTGGTGGCATTTGTGTATGTATTCAGATGTCTGTGAAGAGCCTAGAAAAATTGTGAAGTTTGAGCAGTTGTGCATATCTTGAACCAGCTAGTACAAAAAAGAGAGGAAATGGATTACCCATTACATGCTATATTCAGATATTAAAACTATTCAGCCAAAATATAATTTCCAGCCTTGTTAATTGGATGAATGTTATAAACCAGAGTTGATTAGTGTTTTTGAAAGGTAACATTTTAATATATTTTCCAAATAATTTGCCTCCTGTTTAAATGCTGAAAAGAAAGAATGGATTTTTGCAAAAGCCATTGAGAAGTTTTAAATCATACTGCAGTTTGTTTTTTGTTTGTTTGTTTTAAAGTAACACGCATAAATTTTTATTAGGAGTTTTATTATGTTTAGTTCTTCTCAATTAAAAGCTGTTAAATTTGGTGGTGGGTTTAAACTAGTTCATTGATAATGGAAAAGAAGAATCCTTTTATTTTTTTTCTCTAGATGAAAGCAGTAAAAAATGGGTTAACCATTACATTTTGCCTTGGTAAATGTCATCTTTTCAGATTTTGGCCAGTATACCTAGACACAAATAATTAGACAATTTTCGTCTGCATTCTAATGAGATGAAAACTTGAATATTGTCGCTCCTGTATTGTAGACACACTGAGAACCTTGGGACTAATGTGCCCTCCATTTATACCATAATAAAAAGAAAGACTGAGCTGACTCATAGCAAGCAGTAACAAAACTGCAGGAGATATATTTATGCTCTGCCCACAGGGCCTCCTGTTAAATCTGAAACCTTGTCTTCCTTCACTGTGATCCTGCTAGGATCTTTGTATTTTGGCCTCCACAAGGATAAAAGAGACTAGTCATAGACATAGGCAAAAAGGTGAGGAAATACGCGTTAGAAATAGACTTGCATTTAAGGAAATAGAAGTATCACTAAGAGAGGAGGAAAGGAAATGCAGCATTTCCATGGCAAATAGCATTTTTGTTTAGCTGACATCACCTTGGAAGAGTATACTTTCTGCCTTTCTTCTGTTTTTTCACTGAATGTGTTGTACTTTGATAAATGGCTAATGCCTTTTTTTACTGTGTTTTTAATCCTTATACATATTCGGAATCAGAGTGGTTTACCTTTGAGTAAAACTTTCCCCTCCCCCATTTCTGTGAACATAGTAACTGTACATCTGTGTGAAGATCTTTCACTTAATGTCCATTGACAACACAGTTTACTGACTTGCAGTCCATTTAATCTTTCTCAGTCTCCCACAAAGCACTGAGGTAGTTTCTGGAAGAACCCAGTGACAGTAGGTTCCACAAAATAATACTCAGTGCCTCCTGAGTGTGACATTATGGCTCTTCTGTAGTGTATCCTTTCAGGCCTTTCTTAAAGTGCTCCTCAGCCACCTGGTGCATATTTATGGAGAGAGGTTAATTCCCAGGTGAGAGAGAGAGCTATCTCAAGAAGTTCAGAATATTTAAAATTCATTGTTTTCTCCGTTACTTCCATGATTGGGAACTCCTCAAGAAAATTAAAGCTGATTTTCTTTCCTTTACCAGTAAATTTTTTATGGGGATTTTAAGTTCCTGGATGTTAAACTGCCTGGTAGGAAGATAGCCAATGACCTTTTCCATGTATGAGTTGTTTTGATTAAATGAGAACTTCTTTGATGTAAATGTAGGAAGAATGAATCAGAAAATATAATGTTGAAGATGCTACTATATTTGAAAATATTGTCTGAGTGAAGGAACCACTTTATAGTACCAGGCTGTGTTACTTCTGTAACAACTTCAAGTGGGATTAGTGGTTTCTGCATACAGAAAAATTTAAGGTAATAATGAAAGTCATGTTCCTATGTACCCATAGGCTTAAAAGGTTGAATTCAAGCCTGTTTCCATGCTCTGTGATAAGATCAGATCAAAAGGATAAGATCAGATCACAAGCTAGGTGAGACAGGAATTGCAAGTCTGTAGGCAATGTCATGTCTTAGTCAATTAACAGCCATGAGAGGCTTCAATATGCCTCCCATTCATCTGGGGATTTAGTAATGTGTTTCTCATTGTCTCACATAGGGGACTTTCTACAGGATAAATTGTCTTTTGTGGATTTTATTATAAGGAAAACAAATCCATGCCTGCCTATGAGACAATTTGGTTAGGTATTACACAACTTCCATGTTTTTGCCTCATCTCGTATACAAATCCATTAATTTCAAACACACTTGCAGTCCCAAAGAAACCAATGGTCCTTCTTAGATGCACTTGCAGAATTAGTGTCTAAAAGGGCTTTTTGTTTTCCTGGAATGTTACCCAAAAATAAGACATCCTGCTATTGCAAGGAACAGATTGATGAGATGTAGGACTCCTTACTGCAGTTGAATTCACCTGTTTTTGTTTGGTTATTTTGCCACAATGAACTTTTTTTTTGAGTAGTCCTTGTCGCTGCTTTTTTTTTTTCGGTATGGTGACAGAGCATGTTAATGAAGCAATATCACAAAGGTATGTGATGAGGAAGAGAGAGGCAAAATAGCATGAAGAGCTCTAGAGGCATTTCAGTTTTTCCTCACCACTAGTGACTTAAAAGTGGAAAAATAGAATTTTCTTGAAAGATCTAATGGGAAGTGAGTTAAGATGCTTGGTAACATTTTCAGTTTGCTGAAGGCTGTAGTCAAACAAAAATAAATCCCAATGCTTGTGCAAGTTCAGAAAGTATTGTGGAATAGATCTATAATATAAATCTTCCAGGCATACAAGGCATTTCTGGTCTTAGTATCTCTTCTGTTTTGGTTTTGTCCTGTCCTTAGGACAGGACAAAAGTGTAAATGTAGCTGCACTGCCAAGAAGCTTGCTTATGTGGATAGAGACCACATGTGCCATGTGAAACATAGCCTGTTGTCTCTTCACAGTCCCTGAAACAGTCAAGGCAGAACAGGGAAGGGACAAGGCAAATTGGGTCTTGAGTGGAACTGAGATTCAATTACATGCCTGTGCTAGACATAACCTCATTATAAAAACTGGCCTGGCAATGTTACCTTTAATTGTGCCTATCTGAACTCTCTTTGATATTAAAGATGAGTTGCTCTCATCCCCATTTCTTGTCATATTGTGAAAAAGTATCACTTAATTGGGTAGCAAGATGCAGACCTTTCAGAAAAACCAGACATCAAGCAAGTAGCTTTCTCCAGCCCTTGAAAGTACATGGAATTGATCTGTTTGTTGTACAATCCCCAAGCCCCGGGCTATGGATAAAATTTCTTAGAAGAGAGGGAAAGTAAATCAATTTTGTTCTGTTGCTGGGGTAAAGTTGGTCAATAGATGATATTTTAAAGCACCTCCATCAACAATTTATGAGATTTATTCAGTTTATGCGAAAGAGCACTCCATAATCATCACTACACAGCGATGGCCCAACAGGGTGTTGCTAACTGGATATCATTTAATAAAAGTTTTTCAAGTGCTCAGCATGCTTTCATCAGAGGGTGATTTTTGTTTTTATCCTTGTTTTGTATGAACATTAGGAGGTAATCAAGAAGTTATAAAAGTCGATGATTTATGAAGCTTTTGAAGCGGTGGGTGAAATCGTAGGCTAGATATAATGCTCATATTGATCACACTGTTGGTAAAAGCATGATAAGAGTGTTGACTAAAAGTACTATTAAAATAAATTTCATGACAGGCTGTTAAAGAGAGATTTACTTTTATTTTAATAATGATTTTGATTAATAGTGGTCATGGTCAACATTGGGCTGTATTGTGTCGATAGGCACATAAACCTCTCAAATATTACCATATTCCCACTGTGTTTTCAGAAATGGAAAAGTAGTTACATAGTTACCAAATCTATCTTGCACTAGCTCTTCAATTTCTTATGCTTCCAGCAGTACTCTTCTCTCTTACACAAGTAAGCTTCTGAAATCTTTGTTCCATGCTCATGGCTTCATACCAGTCTGCTCTTTCAGTAACTCCACTTGCTTTGTTGTTAGTCTTTTTTTTTTTTCCTTTTAAGTACAATTCCGCTTTTTCTTCCTTTTGCTTTTCATGTATTCTGACACTACTTTGATTATTGCCCTGCTTGTTCCAGTTTTGAACGCACAAGGGAGAACAAAATCAAAATTTTTGTTTTTGCATAGTCCCATACCTGTTAATTTCTGTCACACATTATCTGCTGTTCTAAAAGATTTGCAAGAACATTTTTTTTTCTTCTTCATTTCTAGCTACTTTCATTCTTAAGACAGTCTCAGAATTTACAATTCTCTTTCTAATATGTCACAAAGAAGCCCCCAAAACAAAACAAAACCAAAAAAACCCAAATAATCAACCAAAAAACCCCACAAAAATCCAAAGAAAATTTTGGCCAAATTTTCTGTTCTCATTTTGATACATTTTATCTTTAGATCTCCTTCTTCTACTTTATTTAAATTCTGTTTCACTGCATCCAGTTGAAAAACTGGTATCTTCAAAGAAATACGTTTTCAATCTGCTAGTTGTTACTTAGGTGAATATATGCACAGAACCCCAAAGTCTGGGAATCAATCCAGTGTTATCATTTAGGCCAGCTCAGTTTCCTCTCTGTCTTTTCAAAGTCCAGAATTTTGTTTCTTTGATTTTTCTCATATTGGTGCTAGCTGTCATTTTTCAGATAAAATGCTGGTTTGTATCCTTCTGGAATGAGATCTCTGATTTTTCCCTCCTTTGTTTTCTCACGCATCTGATCTACACAATCTAGCCATGATCTGAGAAGGTCCAATCCTATTATGAAAAAATACACATAAAATATGCGAAATCTATTTTGTAGAATAGAAACATATTTTCAAAGCAAATAAAGGTACATAATGAAAAACACTTTTCAAGGACCTTAGCTGAGAATACAGCTGCCCTGGTCTGTATTTGTGGGTGGTCATTTGAGGCACAGTACAGATCTCCACAGGATGTGCTGTGGAGATTAAACAATTATTTCCCCTCATTCTAATCTACACAAGTTATTTACGTTTATGTTGCCACCTTTTCTCTTTCATATATATGTAAGTTAAGTAAGAATCACTAGAATAAGATTGTAAGTATCATAAAACCAACATGAAAAGAATTTATTTACTCTTTGAAAATTTAGACTGGGTATTTTGCTATTCTTCTACAACCTTCTTTTGACATTAATTTTAGTTTTGTTACTTACATGCATGCAACATCAATTTGAGAGCAAGAAAGTTGTGAATTTGAAAGGGAAAAATGTTTAAATCCTTCACTTTTCTGTGCAACATACAATAGAAGGTGTCCTAGTTCAGCAGGTGGGACCAGTTATCACTGTATGCGGGTGATCAAAGCTATGTATTCTACCCCCCTCGATTCATTCCCCAAGAACAATGGACCATTTGCAGCAGCTGCCCAGGGAGTCGTTAGCACCTTCACACCCAGCCTGAGGGGATGTGGGTGCTAATGGGCCATCAACAGTTCAACAACACCCCATGACTCACAGAGTTAATCACCCATTGTGTGAGTCCCCGCCCTGGGGGAGGGATGGGGTGCTCCCTGAGGGTACATAAGCGTGTGTAAGAAGATCTTGAGTATGACTCGTCAGATCCAGAGGAGCAGCAGGACCTCGGCAGGAGGAAACCATCACTCCCGACCAGACTACCACCATCACTCCCAACTAGACCACAGCCATCATCTGCGCCGACAGGTTTTTCACTTCCTTTTGCTTTGAACTCGGGGGACCCACACAGGTCTCAGCACCAAGGCTAACAAACCCCTTTGGGCTTGTGCCCCGGGACGCTGGGTTTTGGTGAGTTGAAAGCAGTTTTCTCTTTGTGTCAGTGTATTTATTGTAATATCTTTCATTAAATTGTTAGTCTGACTTATAATCTCTCTTGTGGTGGGTCCATTTCTCCTCCCGGTTTACCTTTAAACCGGCACAAAGGTTAGCAACAGTGAGAAAAAATTGCTCTAGACATTAAACATTAGGAAGAATTTGTGAAAAAGCACACGAAGGGTAGGAAAAATGTTGGCTTAAAAATGACCTTATGTTATATTTATATATTTGAACTTTAAATGGCTGTCTGCATTGCATAAGTATGCAATTCTTGAAAATGCATTCAAGCAATATGGGAGTTCTCCATGTTTTCATTCAAGATGGCATAAATGATAACAATATTGTTGAAAAAAGCCCCCCAAAACTAGGAGAGAAAATTATATCATTGTTAGACTTATTTTTTTTTGGGTTTTTTTTTCCGGTAAAAATTAATTGAACCATCCTGTATAAATTAACTAAGCCTTCCCTGGTGAAACATTGGCCTGGCTTGAACGTTACAGGTAGAATACCCTGTGAGGAAGGTGTACCATGTTCTCTTCATAAAGGTCCTTATTCTCACCTGAACAGATGTGAAAATAATCTTTTGTGGTGTATTAGAAAATTGTCAGAAACTTTTCTACATTTATGCACTAGACACTGATCATTTTAGCATGGATTCCCACATGATACAAACCAGAGCAGCTCTGTTGAAGTCAGTGGAGCAAATCAATCAATATTGGTTAAGAATTTTGTCCCCAGTCAGTGTTTTGATGGGAAGGCAAAAAAGAGACACTTCACTGGCATGTACTGAGAAACATCATGTGTCTTACTGGGTCAGGCTAAAGACTGCCCTTTGGAAAAAAAAAAAATCACTGCCTCTTGGCTAAGCAAAAGATTTGTGCAGTTTTGAATACAAACAATAGACCTTTTGAACTAAGAATATGCAGGCATGAAACTATTTACAAGGAAAAATGACCCACTTCTCTAGGAACATGACCCAATTTAATCTGCCAGAAAAAACATTGAAAAGCTATTTGACCTAAATTTTCTGAAGCAAAAGGTGTGTGTGAAACAGAGAACTGTCC
Organism: Campylorhamphus procurvoides; assembly: GCA_013396655.1. NCBI lineage: Eukaryota > Metazoa > Chordata > Aves > Passeriformes > Dendrocolaptidae > Campylorhamphus > Campylorhamphus procurvoides. The sequence continues at coordinate 40,019 of WBMV01007509.1, read as the reverse complement.
ATAGAATTCATGAGGCTTCTTCATTTGCATGTCATTTGGGCCATGTGTCAGACAGGTTTGCATTTCATATAATAGGCTGTGATATTACCTGAAAACTTCCTCAGAGCTTTGATCTGTCATATCACTCTTCTGCAGCTGCCTTAGGGATGCAACTACACTGTAAACATTGGTATCACTTAAATACACTCAGAGTCTCAGGACAGGCTAAGATTAACAGTCGGTGAGAATGAAGTACCTTCCTCAGACAGATGTGCAGAGGCAGGAAGACCTGATTGTTGAACTGTCAGATTGGAGATAATTTGGTTAAAGTTTACTTTCAGTAGAAGACCTCAGTGTAGACTGTCACTGCTTTTAGAAATAGGCAGAAAAATTATACTTTGATTAGTTCAGATGGCCAGTATTGTTGAAATCTCATCTGTCTACCTGGTCTGAAGAAATTCATACTCCCTAGTCCATGCCATGTCACTGTCCATGAATCTTTCCGGGGAACAAAATTCCTTCAACTTTGCTTTTTCTACATATCCACCAGTGTACTGAATCATCAGAGACAGTGAAAGCTGGGTCACTGCAGAATTATTAATTCCCTATATTTCAATCCCATGTCTTTCCATACACTTTTTCTCAACGTGAATACCAATCCTACAATTTTAGACAACTGTAAGACTGGCCTGTGACATTCAAATCATGTTGGCATTTTTATTGAAAGACCAGATATATCCATTCCTGTTCTCATATAAATCAAAAGCTGGGAAGCTTGTGAATGCTTGATGGACACTTCCCTGTGCACAGAGCTGCAAATGCAAACTGACTGATAGCTGTTTCCTACTCTTTAACTTGCAGCGTTATGAAGGAACCAATTATTTGAAAAATGGACAGCACAGCAATGCTATCACAGAGTATTCTGAGTTGGAAAGGCCCCACAAGGATCGTTTACACCTCTTAGTTGAATGGCTCATTAAATCCACAATCTTGGTGTTACTATTACCTGGCTCTAAACAACTGGGCTAGTAATAAGCTCAATGGCATAGCAGTAGTAAAAAAAGGTAGTTTGAAACTGTAACCTTCAGTCACACTGAGATCAGTAAAATCATCTGAGGTATGAGACTCTTCATCATGTAGATGTCAACATTTACTCCATAGTTATTTCTTACTGTATGTGTGTAGACAATGTGCGATAAATAGGAATTTTGCTCATTTGTTATTTTGTAGGTATTTCTATTTGCTCTGTTTGATCCTTTGCACTGCCTCTGAATGGGCAGCAAAAAGTCCCATGTGAACTTGGGAAGTAAAATAAGACTGGAGAATACCCTCTAAGGTTATGGCGACCAGAGGCAGGTTGACACTAAAGTATTTTATTAGGTTGTGGTAATCCTTGGTTTTTTACCAATCTTCTCAGTAATTTACCTTACTACAGCTAATTCCTATGGTGTCATAAAACTTCAGCTTTAACAGCTGGCTATTATGCTAGGATTTTTACTGCTATCGCGATACACGAAATTATAACCTTTTTTTGGTTGAAGGCATGTAATAAAATGTAGCAACATGCTGGAGAGCAGCAGATTTGAACTCTGCACAAGTCTCAGTTTTCTCTACTTTAACAGAGGATACACTCTGTGGTTCATTCAGCCATGGAACTTAGCTACAGGTAAGTGTATAAATGTGGTTATGTGACATATAAAAGGCCTGAGCTGGCCTTACCAATTACCCCTAATCAGCTCTATATTGTAGACACTCTAATAAGAGTCAAATCAGTCTAGTTGGATTGGCAGAAGAGGATAGCAGTTATCTCGAGCACAAAACTGGAGCACACAGCAAAATTCCCTCAGCCCAGGTGTGCATATATCATAAATAAAAAGAACTTATGAATATCATCATATCAAATTCATTCCTTCCATTTGCAAAGATTTTCAGATACAAAATGACTTCCAGTATCTGTCCAATCTGTCCCACTGAAATACTTGCTTATTCTGAAGAGATAATTATCTAGCAGTATCAATTTTGACAGTGATTCTCAACAGACAAATGATTTTTCACAGAGTTTTTTTGGTATCAGCAGTGAATTGAAGTCACTAATTTTCAGATGCAGAGTTTAATTCCCCTAAACTAACCAGAGCTCTCCAATTAGTGCTTGGAATTATTTGGTTGTTTTCTTTAAAATATCAATCTTCAAGTTTTCCACTTTCATGTTTGCCCTTGGATTGTGTGATGCTAAGCACTACTTGTATGTCAAAGACAGATTTATAGCCTTGATTACTCATAGCTTTCTTAGTCATCAACAACATGCATTTGAATATGAACCTTTCACAACAGACTCATTTTATTTACAGACAGCATGTGGCTTACCATGGCCTTTTTAATCTTTTGCAGGAGTTTAACATGAGAAAACTGAGCTAATTAAGTAAAGATAAGAGCACAGCCAGTTGTTATCCAGTTGGAAATAAATAACTGATATGAGTGACAGAGTTTAGTGGAGTATCAGATTGTTGAGACTAAGAAAGTTTCTGGTTTTAAAAGGGATACTTAAAATTATTAATTTAGCCAATCTAACTAAAAAAACCCAAACATGTTCAGGGTTTCCTGTGACAAACGCTATGGAAAAAAAGAACCGTGTGCTTTTAGACAGTTTCATATCAATAAGGGATTGTATAAGTACATGGTTGGCAAAAGCCTCCATCTTCAAGGTCACCTGCAAGTCCATCTTACTTTCCCCTCCTGTCCCCCAGGCTCTACTTCTGCCCAAAGTGTTGCTCGCGCTGTCATATGACTACTACAGATTATGAATGGAGAAAACTTCTTATGAGCATTTTTGGTATATTTTAAATCAGACTTATTTATTTACATTTAATAGAATTTTATTTTTTTTTGCATTGTACACACTTCCAACCCATAATTTAAAAAAACAGAATTCTAGCACTTATTAGGCATGTTTATTTAAAACTTAGTATGTTTATTTAAAAATTACTATTGAAAAATTATCTTTCTTTTCTTTGCAGAGCACCTATGTTTTATACAATATTAGTCAATAGAACGTTCTTTTCATTATTTTTTATTTAAAATATTTCTTGTGTTTATTAGCATCTGAATTCTCCTTCAAATTCCTCTCTGAAGAGTTTATTTAAATATAACTTCTGCAAGTGAAGCATAGAAGGTTGTTTTTAAGAGAAAAAATTGATTTATGCATGTACTAAGTGCTTCTGGAATAGAGTTTGCAGGTTCAATCTTACAGTGCTGCACAATTTCTTACAGAGCTGTGATTCAGCCCCTGGCTTGGGAGTATGAAATGAAATGGGAGGAATGAAATAAAAAATAATAAAAAAAGGAGAGCCTTCTCCCCCCGTATATACAAAAGATATAAGATAAATTAACATTTACCATGTTTTCTAAATCATCTTCTAGAATCTAATAACATCTTTAATAGACATAACAGCATGACTGCTTAATAGCTTTTATTTTCCTTGGTTGCTTTAGCGTCTTCTGCCAAGTCCTCATTACAGGAGTGCCCAAATATCTCCATTGAGCATGGAAGTGTGGCAAACTCTCAGTTGGCTATTTGGTAAGAGAAGTGAAGTAGAAGCTGCAATAATCTTATGGCCTTGCTCACTTTATTTCAAGCACTCTACTGAATGAAACCATTGCTTGCATTCCTCTGCTTGAAATAATCACCTGTCTTCTGGTGATTAGTTATGCAGATTCTATTCTGCTTTTTTTTTTTTTTTGAAGCGGCAACCTCCCCTAGCACTTAATCATCAATATCCATTGCTCACAGCTCCTTTTCCATGCAGAAGTTTGCCATTTCTAACATGAGGGATTTATTCTGAGCACTGTACTCCTCACTCAGCATTCAAGAGGTCACACATCCCATCCAAGTCTTCACGGTCAGTTTTGATGTAGCTGTTCATCCCAAATTCAACTTGTTTCGGTTAATTTTCCTGAAGTACTTCTTCCAATAACCAGTCATTCCAGGCCCTTATTCCAACCTTTTCCTCTCCAAACTGGTGTGTTTTTTTTTTTTTTTTCCCAAATCCTGGTTCCAGGACATAGCACAGAAAATTGACAATTCTGACCATTGTTTACTTGGGAGGAAATTGGATCCTTTCTCCAGTTTCCATCTGGGAGGAGAGGTGCTTTAAGCCCAAGAAATTTCCTTCATCATTTGATGACCCTACCAGCAGGTTATGTGCTCTGCAGCTTCCCCTCTCAGGGAAAAAAATAAAAATAACTGTCCCTCTCCTTTCCAGTCAGCCTCACTATCATCCTACAGTTCTTTTTGCTTTTGGCAGGTCTCCCAGAATGCTGGGCTGGAAGCAGAAAGAAACCACACTGATTCTGTGGTTTCCAGAAGAGACCAAGGCTCCTTATTACATATTTCATGCAGCTGTGCTTTCTTGGCCATCTCTCTCACTTCCCCAGTTAAATCCCAGTCTTTTTTTCTCCATTAGCACATATGGTTTTCTAAGATGATCAGGTCAATGACTCATTGTACACACTTGTTAAAGGGGATCATTTTGGAGGTGCTTTGCAGTGAAGTGGTCTAGTTCAATTTGGGTGTTTTCGGAATACAGAATTGCTGGTCTTGACATTAAAAGAATAGGTGCTTTTATTTTATGTCTCGAATAAAATTGGTAGGCAGGTTTTCATGCTAAAATACACCAATTTATCAATGTCCACATGGTATAAATCACTGTTAAATGCCTTTAAATATGTTCACTTTTAGTAAACCTGCACTTTCTTCTGGGTTCTGTTAAGGAGAATATGGAAATATGGATTTCATCTTTGTGATTGTATATTTGCATGAAAGTATATATTTCCATATATACATGTATCCAGAGGAAGCAATGATGCTTTAACTTTTTTTTTCAAAATATATACGTAATGATAATAACTCACAACCAATGCTTGCAACACAAAGTTAAAAAAATAAAAAGAGTTTAAGTTCCTATTGGAATATGTGTAGATAGACAAATTATATAAACACACACACAGAGACAATACATTTTTTTAAAGTTGTGTAATACAAGTTTTATTTGTATTGTAAAGGGGGAAGAAAGAGAGCTGTTCAAATCTCTCAATTTACATTGCAGTGATTTTACATGTCTTAATAGGTTTTTTGGAGAAAATGAGACATTTTATAAAGATAAATGTTTAGCTTCAGAAATATTTTAAAAAAAAGCAATAATTGGACAATATAAGCCTACATTTGGATTAGAAAATGTGGATATACTATTAAAGGTTAATGAAATGTTGTTTTAGGTTTATATTTTCATGTAATAGTGTTTTAAACTTTTTTTCATAATCACTCTGTTTGTACAAAGGAAACAAGTGATTGCCCTGCATTTGCATTTTTGTAAATGTTAAAATTTGACTTGTGGCTCATGTATTTCATTTTGAGGATGTGATATGGCAGCATTCCTGCACTTGGTAAAGGATAGCATGAAAATGAAAACCACGAATATTACAGCCAAGGTCTGATTCTACTTTGTTACAGGATTTCTTGACTCTGATATACCTGGGAAGATACCCTTTATCACATTCAGGTTACCATTTCTGTGTAGCTGTGCTCTAACATGAATTTGTGGAAAGGTTGTATGAACTGTGACTGAACTTCTCTTGGCTACTTTGCTGCTGAAAATTTTCTTTCGTCACAAAATGCGCAGTTAAGTTTTGGTTCATAAATGCCTCAAAGTATCAACTAAATGGTTACTGGACACAGCTGTATATGTTAATTACATATGAAGTTCAATAATGTTAGATTTTTAATGGTTTAAAACATTGTTACAGCAGAAAAGAAACAAGTACCATACTTTCATTTACAGTATGCTAGCCTACAGAGTTAGGAAGAAATTTTTCTTTCCTCATGTAATTATCTAGTTACATTAAAAGGGTGAAAGGGGATTTGATTTCTATTGAAATCTTAGGTGCTAGCCTCTACTGGAAGTATGATGATGACTAGATTAGACGAAGTAGCAGTCTACGTTAGGATGGTGACACTGATTATTCACAAATTTTAAGACTCAGAAGGGACCATTATGATAATTTAGTCTGACCTTCTGTATAATATGAGCCTTATAATTTCACACAGTAATTCTTGTGCTGAGCTCCTAACGCATTCCTGTGCATTAGTAGAACAGTTCTGAAGCTTTACTTTGGCACTGAGCAGAAAGAGGAAGTCAATAAGAGAGAAGAATATTTCAGTTCTTTCTCTGTCCCACTGGAAACAATGATAATTTTACCTGAGTACATAATAAAGGACAGTCAGCAAAGGTTTTAAGAGAAAAGGTCCATATTACTATCCTGAAATTTGAATACTTCAGAAGGTATATTCCAAAGCTTAAACATAGTAGTTTATTTTAAATTGCTGAAGAACATTATATAATATTATAGCTTAGACTGACTGTAAATGATGCATTAACATTTCTGACTTTTTTTCTGTATCACTTTTAGCACCACGGGGAAAGCTAAAGCACAGCTGGTTTATATGGTGGTAGAGGAGACAGGGTGCTCCAAAATTCTTTGCTTTTGGTGACTATGCTTTTAAATCTGTCTTAGTTCATTTTTTAGTTACAAAGCAGTTTAGTCTTCATTGCAATGCTGAAATATGAATGAAGTGTAAAAAGACCGTATTCTTTGCTTCAGGTGGATCAGATCAGCAACAATCAGCCATTCTGCATATAGTCACTGCTGGCCTTAATTTGTACTTCAGTTCTTTAGAAAGGACTGAGAGGAGGAGAGGAGTCTGAATGTCTTGTCATTTGTCTTAGTTGGGTTGTTATATTTTTTTTCTTTCTTTCTTTCTTTGTTTTCCCATATGTATTGTTTTGCCTAGAAAGTAAATCTCAACTGATTATTTTCACTTTCACTTGACAATCAGTTCCCTTCCAATTTCTCAAGTGCTCCTGTTCTGTGTGGGGGCTTTTTTCAGATGTTTGAAGCATCAAGGAAACACACAGGTTCCTATTTTTGTATGTACTGCTTTTTGTTTAAACTGTATGGAAAATGTTACAGTGTGTTCACAGTATGAAATTTGTTTTCAAAATGCATGCATAGTTGCATTAAAATATCTTTTGACCAATAGATAAAGAGATCTCAAAAATATTCTGAATATACAACCCAAGATGCTAATTCCAGAATAAAATGCAAAAGGTAAAAAGGGAGTGTACATGGGCTTTATTTTTACTTATTTTTTCCACTTTTTGGATAGCCCCTATAAAAACTACACTGTCTAACATAGAGAAAGTAATTTAATCTGCTGCATTATTAGTTTCAAACATCATTCTTTTGTTCTGCTGATACATAACTATATGTGCCAGGACAGTCTGTATCTGATCTTTGTTCAAACATGAGCAAAGTTAAAGAGACATTTGTCAGATTGATCCATAAACATGACACATAGTTCTATACTTCTTTAGCATAAAAATTTGTAGATGTTTGTGACCAAGCTGTAAGCAGGTCTGCAGGTATGACAGCAGAGACTCGTCAGGTGCAGAACTGGAGACCTGTATGATATGAGAATAGGACTTGGGAATAAGTCTAGAAGGATGAGTATGTTCCAGTGATGCCCATTATCATGTAGTTACACATTTAAGAAAGGTTCTATTATTATTTTTAAATGTTTTCATTATCCTTAATTCAGGTAACTGTAAGCATGAAAGAAATGCAAATTATGAAAGTAATTACTCTCATGATCTAACAATATGGTACCTTGTGTTCATGGTAATATAGCTAACCACAAAGAAACACAATCACTTAATTTTGTGTCTGTATTTTTGTATTTTCTTATCAATGGATGTTCTTATCTCTGCAAATGAACTCTGTTATGCTTTGTTTATGCCCAGGAAACATCACATTTTATTGATGTTTTATCCTATTTGTTTTTGTCCTTGAGCTTACTCTATAAGAATATGTTAGTTTGTTCTGTAGCTATCTGGACCTGCTAACTTATATAAACAACCTCCCACATAGGAAATAGAGAAGTCAGAATTCTGCCTTAGTCTTTTATGCTTCTTATAGAAGAGAATGAAAAATGAAGATATTTGTGAAACTGTAGTCTCTTTCTGGTTTTAATTCAGAAGCATATAAAACCAGGATGCAGCAACTATTTAGAACTATAAATAAATCTAATTTCTGTAGTTCTTGCATCTTAATTTCTCAGCAATTAGTGTATACGTAATACAAAATATATTTGATTAAAATGGAAAGAAAACAAAAACCAAAATAAAAAAGTCCTACCCTACACAGCCAAATTTTCTCCATGTAGAAGACAAGCATTTAAAACACAACACCTTGAAACACCCCAAGGTTTAGTATTCAGATATCTCTAGTCTAATGCTTTCAGAGAAACACAATTATGAGCCAAATAATTTCCGATTTTGTCCTCACTCATATAGTCTGTGCAGGGCTAGCTAGCAGAAGGAAATACCAGTGTGCTGAGACAATGAAACTGAGGACAGTCTGTGTGAATATTTTACACATTTCAAGATATGTTCTACAATTGACTATAATTAGGCTCCTACTGACACATTGTCTATCCCCCAGTGATTCTTACTTTGAAATAAAACAGTCAAGACTATGACGACCCAAAGGTGCATTTGGCTTCTTGAATGATTAGAAAGGGATCTTTATTTTTCTCGTTTTTTTCAGATGTCCCTCTTTATCAGCAGAAAAAGCCGTCTTCTGTGTGCCTGCATTGTCCGCATATCAGGGGTTTAGTCGGATAACTCAGTGTAGCAGATGGCTGGGGACATTAAACTGCATAACATGAGTTTTATGGGAGGCCAATCTGGGCCTGACCACCAAAAGAGAGAGGTTATATAGTGTGATAGTGTTGTAAAATAAAGAAGAAGGGGGATACAGTCTGTAAAATAAAAATACATTCTGATGCAAATGTAGCAATAAAAAAAAAACAAGGAGAGGGATTAATGGAAATTAATTTAGGCAAAAATAAGGGGAAATGGAGTGGAAAGGTCAACCTTCAAAGATCAGAAAAAAACACAATTTACCAAAAAATGTAAGCTAAATTTATTTTTTTCATCCTGTACATTGATTTAATAATAAAAATTTTAAACAGGGAAAAGAAAAGGAACAATAAAGATGAACATGGTTTTAAGACTATTTTTTTCAGCATTTGCTCAAAATGAATTTCCTCTTAGTTTAATTACACTTTGAAACCTAAAACGTTGTTATTAATATAACATCCATATTTAGGCATGATGGTTCTTAACCCTCTGTTAGGAAAAGGTAATTTTAAATCATGCAGTGTATTGTAAATTATCCTAATTTATTTAATGTGTTTTTATCTCTTATGATCATATCATCCCTGATTCAATTAGCTCAGTGGTGACTCCTCAGTTTTACTGCAATAGGATTTCTCTACCTGGCATATCTGATATACAAAGGAGTTACCTCCTGTCATTTCATTTAGAGATGGGTGGAAATGCTAATTTTCTAGGGAGGAAATCTTTGTCTGCAGTTTTATTAGTAATATGACTCTGAATCATCTTACAGGTGTTTTTCAGTGGTGAGGTTAGACTCCATCTCAATCTGATAAGATGTTCTTAACAAGGGAAAATTAGGTCAGTACTCACAGAAAGAATAAAGTGCCCTATGTCCTGACTTTTTGTAATGATCATTAAATCCCAGAAGAATATGTACACAGTACATGCAATTCTCAGAAAACAAAGTAATTGTGAAGCATTTACAGTTTTCTAACAGCTAATTAGGATAAAAATATCAAGTACTCTGGTTAATATGAGGAGAAAAAAAATCACGTCTGTAAGCAGAGAACTCTGCACACATCATTTCTTTCCAGTCTTGGTAAGTTTATTGGTATATTCTAAAATATAATTTGGTGAAAAAAGTGAATTATTGTTTCATGTAATCACATTCCTCACATTATAAACACTTTATAAAGATTTTCTACCCTTTTAAAAATATTTTTGTTCGTAAATTAAAGTTTTCCAAGTCTCACATGCCTTCTTTATAACCAGTATGGCATAAGCAGCTCAGGGACTGTAAGTCACCCATTATTATTTATACTCTAAATAAATGAATAATGAAATATTCTTATATATTATAATTTCATATTTATTTAATATTTCTGAAATTATAAACCACAAAGGCATTGACATTGGAATCAATGTGAAATTTCTACTAGGTTTTAATGTTACATAGATTTGTGATCAGATACTGCTGCCTTTTAGTGGCATATCTATGAAACAGAGAATCACTATTCTCAAGTGATTCTCCCTTAACACAGTGAGCATTCAGCCAGTGTGTTTTATATAATATTTGTATACATGTTACAGTTTAATTTTAAAAGAACTATTAGAAATCTATGCTTTGAAATGCAGTTTGGTTTTGATCTTTAAATTAATAACTACAAAATGGCAATATATTTCAACCTAGTAGCAATTTATAAAGGAGTAGAAAGAAAATGGAAATATACACTTCTAGGAAAACTCGATTACACTGCATTCTCCAAAGTATCACAAAATTGTGCATTGTGGAAAATATTTTAATAAAGGTAAATGTAAAAACCCTACAAACACTGGGAATATTGTTTTCCAGGTTGCAGTCAAGCACAGACTGTAAATGTGGCATAAATATAACTTAAAAAATGTAAATGCAAACTGCAAAAGTCATATCACTTTAGTTTTCAGCAGGAGTAAAATTTGCTAACACAAGCATTGAAGAGCTCCAAATGTGCAATCAAAAATATACAGTTAACTGTGTTAACACATTTTGGAAGGCTGAGAGCTAATGTAGATGCTTAAACTGAGAGACAATTACTCAGAAGCATAGGAAAACATGATAGTTCTCTGAAGGAAAAAAACCTTCCCTTCTTTTTGGAACACCCATTTTCTCTTGGAAAATAAAACATGTATTTTAAAGAAGTATAAGGATTCTATTTATCTTGATTTATTTTATTATGAAAACACTACATGGAGGGAGATTTATTAACAAAATTATTACATTTTCTCCCCACTGACTGACTCCAGGGACAAAGTAAATTTTTTAGCCTCCAGCAAAGTGCAGTGTATACAGGATTATCCAGTGGTGCAATTATTGCTTCTATTTAGATCATTATTTCATTCTGGTTTATATTCAAATTTTGAAAACTTTCTAGTTAGAATTGAGTGTCACACAAACAATTTTTTAGAGCTTTTGTAGTCTCACCACCATTGAATTGTCAAGCAGTTTAATGGTATCTTTAGCACTGAAATGTTTCATTTTAAATTTGAAGAAATGAGGAATGTATTTACTCATGTATTTACTCTGGTCATGAGGCCCTGGAAGAGACTTTGGGTCTTGAAAATTTTAGTTAAAAAGAAAAAAAAAAAAAGAAAACTTATGGCTATGGAACTCTGGCTTTGGTTCACTCCCACTACAGTCTTTTGTGGACTCCAGTAACTACATTATGGAGAGTCTTAAAGACAGGTTGCCTTTTCATGTGCTCAATTAGATGTGCTTGTAGAGAAAAAAACTTAAGTATTTCCAGCACTACAGGAAAGCTGCCAATTCTTGTTCACACTTCTCTTAAACTTTGAAGGTTTCAGCCTGTAGAGAACTATGAAATTATTGTCTGTTTCTAAATATTTGTTTTTCCTAAAAATAACAGTACTATATTCATGTACTGGAGAACTGAAGCATGATGATTACAATGTGCAACTAAGCCAAAGAGATAAAAAGAATAGCAGGAGATTAACTGCTTTAGCAACAGCCACCAAACTATATGAGGAAAAATTTTATTGATGCTAACATGTTTACTAAATTCCAAGTTACTCAAGAGAACAGCAGTGGCACCAAGGCCATCACAATGAGATCAGTATATTGCTCTCTGCTCACACTCTCTATTATCATAGAATCATAGAATGGTTTATGTTAGAAGGGGTCTTAAGGATCATCTGGTTCTAACCTCCCTGACTTGGGCATGGACACTTCCCTCTAGACCAGGTTGCTCAAAACCATGTCCCATTTGTCCCTGGTGACCAGCGATAGGACCCAAAGGAATTGTATGCAGCTGTGTCAGGGGAAGTTTAAGTTGGATTTTTGGAAAAGGTCTTTTATCCAGAGGGTGGTTAGTCACCAAAACCTGCTTCCCATGGAAGTGATCACAGCACCAAGCCTGACAGAGTTCAAGAAGCATGGTGTGATCCTTGGTATTGTCCTGTGAAGGGCCAAGAGCTGGATTCAGTGGTCATTGTGGGTCCCCTCCAACTCAAGGTATTCTATGATACAACCTGGCCTTGAGCACATCCAGAGACTGGGCATGCACACCTTCTCTGGGCTACCTGTTCCACCCTCATAGTAAAGAATTTCTTCCTCATATATAATCTAATCCTATGGTTTTGCAGCTTAAAGCCATTCCCTGTTTCTCTACCACTACATTCCCTTGTAAAGAATCCCTTTCCAAGTTTTTCTGCAGGCTCCCTTTGGGTACTGAAAGCTTCTTTAAGGTGTCCCTGGAGCCTTCTCTTCTCAAGGCTGAACAACCCCAACTCTGTCAACCTGTTTTCACATGTGAGGTTATCCAGCCTTCTGATCATGACCTCCTCTGGACCCACTCTAACAAACCTGGATCCTTCTTGTGTTGGAGACTCCAGTACTTGATGCAGCACTCCAAGAGAAGTCTCACGAGGGCAGAGTAGAGAGTCAGAACCAATTCCTTTGGCATGCTGGCCGTGCTGCCTTTGTTGCAGACCTGGAGACAGTTGGCTTTCTGGGCTGCAATTGCACATTGCTGGGTCTTGGTGCTCTTCTTGTCCAGTAAATCCTTATCCTTGAAGCGGCTCTCATTCCACTCTCTGCCCCACCTGTGCTTGTGCTTAAGGTTGCCCTAACCTGGGTGCAAGACCTCTCACTTGGTGTGGAGCTTCATGAGGTTTGCATGGGCCCACCTCTCAAGCCTTTCAAGATCCCTCTGGATGGCATCCCTTCTCTCCAGTGTGTTGACTGCAATATACAAGTTGGTGCTGTCTACAAACTTGCAGAGGGTGCACTCAATCCCACTATGTCACCAATAAAGATATAAAACAGCACTGATCCCAGTACTGTCCACTGAGGAATGACACTTGCCACTGGCCTTCACCTGGATGTCAGGCCATTGACCACATGTCTTTGAGGGAGCCAAATTTGTATCCACTGTGTAGTCCATCCATCAAATCCATTCTCTCTAGTTTAGAGATAAGGATGTCGCATGGGACAATGTAAACTTCACAAGCCCAGGTAGATGTTGTTTTTACCTAATATACCAATGCTGTACTCCCAGTGTAGGAGGACACCAAATTTATGAGGCATGATTTGCCCTTACTGAAGCCATGCTGGCTGCCACCAAGCAGCTTCTTATTTTCTGTGTGCCTTAGATTCCAGGAGGATCTATGCCATGATCTTGCTAGAATCTAGGATGAGACTGACCAGCCTGTATCTCCATTTCTTTCCCTTCTTAAAAGGATGAACGTTCTCTGACTGTGAGCAATTTTTGTACTTTGGAATATACTGATGTGAGCCACAGCTTCTGACACAGATTTGAACTTAATCTGCATGTTGCATCTTTATTGTATTGCCATGATTCATTTAAAAGCAAATGCTTTTGAGCATGGCTGGCTGGCTTTCATAATAAGGTGGGCAGCCAGAGAACAGAAACACTTCAGTGCTGGCTTTTTATGACTTATATCTGGAAGGGAAAAGGGCTAAAAATGTTAGTCTCTCTGCTATTCACAGTTTTAGCTGGGGGTAGCTTTGGGGGCTGGATTCATGATCCATTTATTATTTCCTGTCCAGCATTATGCTCCATGTCTCATTTCATTAGCTGAGCCCTACATGATGTCAATTGAGAAAAGCAGTAGCTGTACATTATAAAATCCTTGTAATGGTATGACAATGACAGTATTATAGTGTTCTTTTTCTTGATTCCAATGTACATTTTACCATTAGATTTCATGCCTTCAGCTCAGATGCATAATAGAAAAAGATTCAGCTATAGCCCGGCAGGAGTTGTAAAATTTTCCTTAAAACGTTACATAAGGGAGCACTTGATAGATGGAAAATACTGATATTGCTTTCAGTTCACCAAATGTAGAATAGTAATCTTGGTAACCAGCCTGAAACCACCATAGATACTTACTTCTGTCTGGGAAGAAAATAAAAAAAAATAAAAAGGAAAACAAAAATATCTTCATAAAGTAGAAATTATATATTATTAGAATGCATTTTTATTTAACCCTTGTGTCACAGCAAAAGAATTTTTGTTGAGAGTAAATTCAAGGAAGTCTTATGAGAGACTTGGTTGCACTTAGATTTGGAAAGGAGTTATTGTAATATGATCCATAAAACTGGAAAGGCAGTCTCTCTTTTACAAGAATTGGGTGCTCATTCAGAGTTGGGTTGTATTTAGATAGCATATTTACCAAAAGCAGAATTACAGCAACTGTGAAACTTATATTATTCATGCCCAAATTTATGTTAAAGAGATATAAGATGGGAATTTTGGAGAAAGTGTTATTCATTGACTTAGCATTTACTTTCAATAATCACAGGAAAAGATTGACACAAATTGGAAAGAGAAGAGAGAACAATTGGGACAAAATCTTCAAGCCTATCAGTGCCCACGCCCAAAGTGTGCCCCATTTCTGTGCAGAGTTAATTTGCTTATATTGTATGGATAAAATGAGATTAAAATATAGGGGGCTGCTGGGCACCTATGACAACTATGACACCTTTGACATGTAACTATAGGTGCTCTTTTTACTAACAAAATCCAAATTACTGTGAGATTTACTTTGGCTGGACTGTAGACATATCTGGTTATGGTTAAAAAAGATTGAATTCTGAAAGACAAAGTGCAATTCGCTGTAGTTTCTGCCAGTCCTTTATCTTGCAAACTGGAATTTTCCAGAATCATGTGCAGAAAGTAATGATTTTACTCCAAAAAAATGCTGGTGGGGCACATGTTTCTTAATGAAGGAAAAGAAACCAAATATTTGTTAGTGAAATTCACAATGATAGAAAGTGAATGACTAGGAGAAGGAGACACTTCTGGAAGCAGCTGTCTGACAAAGAGAAAGGCCAAAGTAAATCGCTTACTGGACTGCACACCTTGCTGCATGTAAAAAACTACTATTCTGTATTAAACAGAATAAACACATACTAGTCTGCATTTTTTTAATAAAATATTGTGATAAGGAAATATTATCAGACATATCACAACAAATCATGCTCAATTCAGTATATCATCAGTGATAGAAAAATGATGTATTCCTAAGGAGCTCACTCTTAAAAAACTGACCAAAAAATCCTTTTAATACCCTTCATATTTCAGTGCTTTCTATTTGAAAAAGAAATGGGGTTCCTCTTGTCTCCAAACAGAACAGGTGCACACAATTATTCATTTTTTCTTTTCCCTTCCACATAGATTGCTTTATTGGTAGCTCAGTAGAGATTTACATGATTAGAGAAAAACAAAACCTTTTCTCCAGTCTTCTCACTTCATGGGATGGCATTTTTTAGTTTCACTGCATGTCTATCTACTCTGTCCATACTGAGTCCATGATTCTTTGTACAAATATGACAGCCTTTTTTATGTCTGGACTGAAGCTCATGAGAGTCACCGAAGCAGCTGAAATTGTCAATACCATTGCATAGATTTCTAAGCTCTGAGGCTGTCAAAAGAAATCAGAGGAGAACTGTGGTTGTGCTAGGCAATTCAGCTGTTTTCTTTTGGTACTATTAGTAGTCCAAAAGCAGACTATTGTAGAAGATAAATTCCTAATACTGGACAAGATCCCAGAGGTATCCTGGGAAGATATAAAGTACAAACAAGAAATGAAAAATACTGGACTATAGTCTTGAAGATCCTGAGAACAGTGAAATTGCTGTTACTATAGGATCCTAAGAATGCTTAAATCCCAAAGACGATATGTGTTTACATTACAGAATATATTCTCATCATATTATTTGTTAAAAGGTTAGGCATTTCTCCCTTCCAGCTTTGTCCTAAGTATTCAGCAAGAAAGCGTTCTTAACTGGAAAGTATTTTGCAAAAGTAGTGGACAAATGAAGATTTAAGAACAGTTAGTTGCCTTGTTGCCATGGTTACCAAGAGTAATTGACACTGATTGCTGAATACAGTAAAATAGAAACAGAATGTACCATTTTAAAGAAGGTACATATAGAAAATTTAGAAGTAAATTAACACTCAAGAAAAGAACAATAGCACAATTTATTTTAGACTGAGTTCTCTATTGGATATAGCTTTGTGCACAAAATATATTTTGTATGAAGCAGGATGATTAAAACAAACAAAGAAACAAAGAAACAAACAAAACCCCTCCATCATTTGGAAGTGGTTTTAAATAATGTATCTCTTCAGTTCTGTAGATGGAAGTGCATCTCTGTGTGTCTTTGTATGTACAGACATGAATATCTGTTGTAGGGCAGCAGACAAATAGTGTCCTTTATTCAAGATAGTGATAATAGCATACAATTTCATCTATACTGTGTGTGTGGTAAAATGCTTAGTTATTATTCTAGATTATAGACAATTTAGGAACTCAGATTGTCTGTTTCCAGAGTTCTGCTCCAGGCCATCATTTCAGATGAAACTCTTAAATAAGATGTGTTACTTAAATATAATAGAAACAAATAAATGGGGAGTTGTATGTCTACATACACAATAAATTTGAATATCATAAGCAATAGACTCATTGTTTTGAGCAATGAAACAGAGAACATCTCTGAATTTTTGTAAAAAAACATTGACTATGTAAAAAAATTATTTTTCTCTTTTATTATTGTTTTTTTGTAAGCAGTTAGAAGGCTTGGACGGATACTAAGTCTTCTTTTATATGTTTTATCCTTAAATGTGTGCTTAGCCCTTAGAATTTATGCATAATAATGCAATTTAGAGTTGATTTTCCTTTAAAGTCAGGACATGGACAGGTGTGATGAACTTACTGCTCATTTATTTATGATTTTCTTCCACTAGAAAAGGTTTTGTAAGAGGTAATTATTTTCTAAACCAGAATATAGGGAACAGTGAAATTGTTTTTGTGCTTGGTTAGTGTAGAGGGTAGACTTCTACAGCAGTGTAGTTTTTTATAAAACCTTGATTATGTTACAACACTAACAAGCTACAAAAAATTATTGTGTTCAATGACTTTCACTAAGGAAAATGAGGTTGATTTTCTAAGTATATGCAACTGAATTTAGACACTGATGTCATTATTTTCAAAAATCTCATCACCCCATAAGATGAACTTTTTAAAGGTTAGCTAGTTTTTAGGTAGTTTTCAGAATCTTACTTGCGTGCCTAAAACTGGGCTGCATCAATAGCACATATATAAGCTAAATGCTCAGATTTCTATTGAACCAAAAGCATAACCTATTTTAATATTGAACTGCACCATTTTCTCATGGTAGATTGCTCATGTAGTTTAGTTGGCAACCAGTTTAAACTGTATGTTAGGAAAATATTTGAAAAGATCACCAGTACGTCCAGAAAGGAAGAAAAAGAAAGGAGAAAAAGGAAATTTATCAGTAAAAATCAGCCACTCAAATAAAAAAACCCAAACCACAAAACCACACAAAACCCCAAACCAAACAATCAGACAACAATAAAAAAACCAACCCCTCCCCAACCAACCAACCAACACCAAACAAAAAACCCCACCAAACCCCCACCCAAAACAATCAAAGAAAAAACACAACCTGCATACAACTTATCATTCATAAAAGGGAGAGATTTCACCAAACCCAGGGACTTTTGCAGTGAAATCATTAAGACGAATGGAAAATATGAATTACTGCATCAGTGAATAAGAAGTAACTGCCATTAAGAAACCTCTATGGCAACAATCTTAACTTCAGTAGCAATATTTTTAGTTTTCTGAATCAGAACTCTCTATGCCCAAACTGTTGTGATTATACACCCTTGGGACTGAAAGTCTTTGCTTTGTCTCTTTTGGCTTTCTGTAGAACTCCACCATTTCACACAATTCAGATGGACACTACTCATTTTTTTCATCAGTAGTATTGAGCAGGAGACGTCACAGTGATGTATATTTATCCCTTTTAGACTGGGATCAAAAAAACACCTTTGAAAGTTAGGGAAGGGGATGACTGGAGTACTTTTATCTGGAAAACAGCCTGATGAAGTTTCAGAGTATGGAAAACACTTCTCACCTGAGTCTCATAAATTACTTAGGTAAGTAAATATCAGTTTCCACTAGAATACTAGTGCTTTCTACAGTACCTTGTTCTAGGCAAGTGATACTTCCATAATAAAGACAAGCAGTTTAGAGTGAATCCTCTGGAAACTGGAAGGAGAGGATTTTCTACACTTGTTTCTTGTCAAGGGAGGAACTACTTCAGTTGCTGGGATTAAGAAAATGAAGGTGGTAATCTTCTTTTTTCTCTTTCTGTCCCAGTTTAATACAGGTACTTTCTTTGTCAATGTTCTGCTGCTAGTACTACCCAGGGCTAGTTGCAAACAGATTTGCTTTGTATGGACATGAAGTTCAGTCCTGACTGTATAATATTGGGATGGCTATTGATACTTCACCACACTAATAATTGACAATAAGTTAGCTTGAAGAAGTAAGGTGAACTGCATTGAGGTGCTAGCCACTAAAGCAGAGTGAGTGCTCTGCAGATTATTTCTCTGGAATGCGAAGCTGTATCAGAAACCTTGCCCATCAGCTGCTACTACTCCCCACCAATCCCCTCAGGGTACATCTGTGCTTTCAGTCATATGTGATTGTGATTTTAGCTGTGTGTGCAAATGCACTTTAGCTAGGTTTAGAGGTTGAAAACATACCCCAGAAATAGGGTAAATAACCTTAGCAAGGCTGTTCTCTGTACCCGATCAGGGCTTGTGGTAGTATCCCTATTCTATGTACCTGATCAAGGATGTTAGTAACAGCTCTTGTGCACAGGTGGGGTGAATTGAATCGCTGCTGTGACAGCTGCACAGAAAGATCACTAGCTGCTAAGAGGGCTTCACAGTCCTATTCTGAAGTTTTGTGCTTGAGTTTTCTTTTTTAAAAAAAAAAATAAAATTGTACCAGCATTTTCTCCTTATCATTTTCCTAATACTCTTATGTGGCAAAATGACATTTGTTTTTTATGCTGCCAGGTCATATAGCTAGAAAATTATATTTTTAGTTTGAAAAAGGCAGGCTACTCCTGATTGTAGGTAAATCTGCAGGGAACAGACTGTAGCAGTGACTGTTTCGCTTCAGATAACAAAGCATTATCCACAGGTTTAATTTTATTATTGCTTTTAGTTTTCTACCAAGGATGCCTAATAAGAAAGGTCAAGATATCATCAAAGCATGGACAGATTTTTACAGAATGACATAAAACTGTCAGAGATGCTGAGCTTTGATGTTCCATTAAGTGATCGATGTAGATTACTGACTTTTGGCTAAATGCTGCTCAACTCTATAAGGTCAATATTTGTTAGTTCATTGGTAGAATAATTAATCAATCAATACAGGATGTTTGAAGTCAGGAAAAAAATATTGCCAAGACCGTATGTCTGACATTAGTAACTAAAATTATTTCATAATACCTCTGTAGTGTTATTACCTCCCTGTGTACAGAATTTATTTGTAACCATCACATTTCTAGCGGAAGGAAGAAAAAAAAAAAAGAAGTCCAAGTGAAGAGCACTTCTTGTAACCTTGAGCTTCAGGAAGGAAAAACCTCTTACAAGCAGAGTGCATCATCATTAGTTCTTCCCTTTCACATCATCACACTCAGCTTGGAAAATAATTGCATGCAATTTTTCTATTTTACAGTTGGGCCACATGACACAATGTTCTTTCTTTAGAGCTCCTACTCCAGTTCTCCCATTTTGTCTTTTTTTGCAGTCTATAGCACTGCCAGTAGCCTCTCACATGTCTCCGCTGGAAGCTTTTAAAGCACTGCATGTACAGTGCCTTCCACAACAAGTCTCTGAACCATCAGGTGGAACTTTTAGAACACAGACTGCTGAAATAATGAATAGGGATAAAAGGCATCCATAGGTAGCCTTGGTATTTTCCAGATGTAATAGCTTTAAACATCACTGTTCTATTAGAGTTTATACACTAATGCATCTGACATTGCTTTCTACTTGCATGTTAAAACTGTGTATAGACTTCTTGTCTAGAATTCTAAGATGGGTGCTTCACTCACTTCATGTGTCCAGGATGCTTTCAGACTCTGAGAATTGAAAGAAGGACCTCTTTCTCTGATGATTACAAAAGGTGTTTATAGGGAGGAATTTGAATAGTTTAAAAACAAGATCCTTCTTTATATATCTTGCTGTTACGCATGCATAAATAAAATAATTGCAGATAATTGATGGTTGCACTCAGTGATAAGATCCAAATGTGTACTTGAAAATTTAGGAAATGACATAATAAGTATTATAAGAATAAATACTTGAACCCTTCCATGAAAAAAGAGCTAATATGTTTTTATTTCTTGTATTTATTTGTATTTTATTTCTTGCCAAATGTAAATATAAAACTCTAATTGATCCATATAAAAACTAATTCATATAAATGGGAAAGGGAGTTGCAATACAGAGTCTAGTTTCTCTAGGATTCGTCAATTAAGACTCAGAAAAATAGGGAACAGCTTCATGGTGTTTTCAATGGTGAGAGGGTCATTGTATTTTTATCAGATCCCCATCTCAAGTGGCTTGCAAATTCTAGTCCTTGATGAGGGCATCTCCCTGGCTTTGATTTTTAAGTAAGGCATGCTCTGGCTTTATGTAACTCACTCAGCCATGCAGTGTAGTAGAAAGATTCTGCAAGGGAGAGGCTGAGCACTGCTTTGCTGTAGTCCATTCCTTGCCATCTGACATAGAGGGCACATTGTTCAGAGCAATTGAGGCTGCACCAAACAGAATGGCTGAGAAATTACGGTCCTTTAAACCCTGCTTGTTCTGACAGCATCAGAAGAGACTTTTACTTCCACTTTAACAGTGGAGAATGGAAGCACTGATAGCTTACATATTTTGAATTTAGAGCAGGGCAATAAATTGTGTCTAGATTTACCAAGCCATGGATTCATTTTTAATCAAGTGTAAATACATAAGCCTCTTGGAACTTTATTAAAATTATTAGAAGTATGATAAACTCTTATGAGAATTTTGATTCAAAGGATATGGCAGTTATGTCACTTATTTTTTCATACAATTACCTCAAACTATGGATTTGTGGGGTATTGTTAATTGGTAACTATATAATTTGATTGATGTTTTTAGATGCATTTTGTCACAGAAATAATTGTTTGTGGTTTACCACAAACACATGATGAAGTGCAGAAAAGGCAGACTCAGAGCTTTTGTCTCATGGTACTGGTGAATTTGAAGGTTATATAAAGTTAATCTAAGACCACAAAGCACAAGAAAATTCATAACTTCCACAACAAGTTTTACATTTTGGCTCTTTCACATATTACCTAAATGATTTATTGTTTTCTGTTTGTCTATGTAGAATTACAGGAATGTCCTTCATACTTTTCAAAGCCTGTAATAACATCAGAGATCCATTTGCCTTGCAGTATTGTCTACTCACTCAAACTGAGATGACTGTAGGTGTCAGATGGTCTGATCCTTTTAGAAGGGAAACGGAGCACTTTAACGAAGTTACCTATGTACTATATACTGGGTTACTGTGACACAGCTTATTATATCACATCACAACTAGCATGGCATGACAGAAATAAGTCAGTAAGTGTACAAGGTACCACAACACTTAGTTATTGCAAATGGATTAAAACTCAAAAAATCAAATGGCAAGGAAAAATGTTGCACTCAATGTTCTTTTTCACCAGCAGTCTTCACACAATGATTCTAGAATCTTGACTCTGACAAAAGCCCATCACAATCCAAACTACAGTTTGAGTCAGGGGCTAAGCATTTCTCTGAAATAGAAAAACCTGTTCTGCTTGAGAAACAATTACTCTGACAATCAGAAGTCTGCAAAACGTTTTATCCCTTATACTGAGCTGCAAAAAAATCTCTAAACTTATGTGTTACTGTTATTACTATGCTTTTTACACTTCATCAGGTTGCAAATATCTCAGTGCTGGTTGCTCTAGAGATACACATAAAGATATAATCTGATTCAGCATAAGTAACTTGAAATTTGAAAGAGTGTGGGAAAGAAAACTGGAAACCCTGAAAAGCTGCTTTCACTGGGAATCAATTAAAAAAAAATCTTCATTCTGATGAGGGTGTAAATTACAACCTAACAATATTTTCTATCAGGAGATGCTGGAGATCTTCCCTAGGGAGGTAATGTTGTCTCTGTTTTACAGAGGACTGCAATGGATCACTTTGGGCAGAATGATCCAGGAGATGAGTGGCCAAGGCTAAACCATGGGTAATGTCATCATAGAGCTGAATAAATGCTGTGTTTGTTCCATGAGGTGCAGTTTCTGTGGCTTCTGATGAAGACAGTTTCCAGGGAATTAAAACATAGTCTACATGAACTCAAATGTCGCCTGAAAGACAAGCACCTTAAAACTGGCTGCCTGTAATTTTCTCCTTTTTAAATTTTTTGTTTTCAAGGGAGGTTCTTGAAAACACTTATGATATTGGTAAAAGGTTACATACTTTTAAGAATTTTAGTTTTTGTAAGTCATCTGTTTTTGAAGAATTTTGTGCAGGTGAAATTCTTGGCATTAGTTATTTTCTCATTTTTCTCTCTGTCTGAAAACATTTACTTTAGAGGCAAATGAAAACTTTTTCTTTCTGGGAATATTGTCCTAAACCCATTTTTTTTTTCTGACAGTGGGACAGAAATACAGTCCAAAAAAGCCTTCAACAAATGATCAATCTTCTTCTACTAATCCATCTTGTTTTGTGTTTGGTTACAGTGAAAGAACACAGATATGTGCCACTATTTAAATGCGAATTTTGTCTTGAGCCCCGTCAGAGTGAGTAGCACTCAATATAAAGCTGAAAAATCAGCAACTGTTAAGAAAAGTTACTACAAATGGCATTAGCCAATGTCTCAGAGGTTTTTCCTGTAATGTGCCTGGATGGTATGTGTAGCATGACGTGATTTATATCCAGATGCATCTTCATATGGAGATGGATATTTATGTTTCAAAGTGGGATGATCAGCAGGTAAGTTCTAAGTCAGGTTGCTAATATAAAGGGACTGGAATAGCAAAGAATGTTGTGGATACATTTTTTTCCCCGTGTTAGAGGAACCTACACTCTTGTGAAGTTTCCTTTGCAGATGGTAGCTGGACAGAACTAGACATTTGGAGATTTAAGTACATGCAAATGGTATTCCTCAGTATACCAGTGTGTATTTTCACATATTTTTAATGGACAGATATAGAAGGTTTGCAAGAAATCTGATGGCATACACTTCTGCTAGTATCTGTTACACCCATTTAGGAAATGTTGCAGTAGTAGAAGGATAGGCAACCTCAGCATTATGAATTCTGGTGGCAGACACTAAACATGAAAGTGTTGTTCTTTGACTGCCCGAGGGCTGTCTTAAGTGCTAGGCTTTTGATCTTAGTGACAGTTTTAAAACCCTTAAGCAAACCAGAACTGAGAATAAAAAAGCTGACAGCTGTGGTTCATCTCTCTCTGTCTCTCTTTGCCTTCCTATTATCTTAAACCCTTGAAGATCTCTGGAGAGAGATACAGCTCATACTGCACACATGATGAAACAGCACTCATCATGTGTCCTCTGCAAGTGCACTATATATGTCCTTTTTACTTCTGTCAGGTTATTGAGACTGCTAAAAGGTATGACCCTAAGGATATGAACACATTACTGAAAGAACTAAGGTGGTGCAAGTTTATAGTATGTATGGTACTCTTATGACTTCATGAATATTGAAATTTTGTTTCTATAGGGTAGTAGTCAGGCAGTGCGCAATTTATGGCTTAAGTAATTTAAACTGTGAAGCCAGTTAACCATTTTGTGGTAAAGGAAAAAGACTCTTGACAGGAAAGGGGAAAGCTTACAGGCTACATAAATAAAAATATAATTTTATGATACCATAGTTATTATATTTTTAAAATTTTTCATGTTACATTTGGTCAATGGAAGAAAGCAAATAAAATCTGAATATGTCAGGTTAATAGTAAGTCTATTCTAGCTGTAGATGCTGTTGCTTTAATTATGATCTTCAACATCTGTCTAAGAAAAAGCCCAAATCTGTAAGTGTAGATATACACACACACTCAGATTTTATGTGCAAACACAAATATAGGGTTTTTACAAATGTAGTCATGTAACTGAATTTTGCAGGTATAGCCTGAAAGATCTGTTCAAAATAGGGTTATAACAGCCACTACAACATAAGCTATTAAGATCTTTTATGGAAACTCTAATGCCACCTATACAAATTCTTTAGCACAATCAGTTCTGCTGAATAGCTACATGGGGAATTGCAGAGACAGTAGATGAGCCATTCCACTGATGGCCTTGGAGGACATTGTAATGATCTATTGTCTGAGACTGTCAGTGCTGTGGCTCCTATACTCTCTTCCTCATATTCCACTTTCTAAAGTCATCACAGTTTATCAATGACAATGACTGATTGTATATTTGGAAGCATCATTGACAGAAATTATGTGCTAGTTATGGCTGAGAAAGTTTTCAAATTTCTGACTGCCCATGAAGTGGAAGTAAATAAAAATAATTTTCTCTTATAGCAGCTGATAAATATACTTCAGTAAATTTCCAATATTGACTGCTGACAAACTGATAAATCATTGCAGGCTCCACTTAGAACCAGTTAGATTTCTTTTACTGCAGGAAAATTTTCTCTTCAAGAATTAGACTTCAAGAATTAGATCAGAATCAGACTGAATTGTGTTTGTGGTAGATGAAACACACTTTTTTTTTTCCCTTGGTAGGCTTAGACTAACATTATTCATTCAGTTTCTAAAACAATAGCAGAGAATCATCCACTACTGTCTGAATCCTGCTCTGAATAATGAGTATGAATCTGGGTTACCAGATTAAAAAAAAACAACCCTGAAACAACTTCCCTTTAAAAAAAAATTCAGTCTGAAATTGAATCATAGAATCTTTTATGCTGGGAAAGACCTTTAAGATAACTGACCCCAGCTGTTACCTGAGCAATGCCAAATCTATTGCTAGACCACATCCCTAAGTGCCACATCTAAATACATAATGGTTTTTTATTTGTTTGTTTGGTTGGGGGTTTTTTTGTGTGTGGATTTGGTTTTTTTTTCCCCCAGATATATTAAAAAACTCAGTGCATGAAGAGGTATGAAGGATGGCAACTGTAGCATCATGTGTAGTAAATACACTGGATTTTCCTACATGAATCTGTTAAGGGGTTTCTTTAGATTTTCCTTTGGAGTTTTCCACTGCATATATGGAAGGACTGTGCAAGATGTGCAGAACCCCACTGATGTGTTAAAGCCCTGTGCTGTCAATGAACTTACACAGTTTGGTCAGAATTCCTTTTGCTGCAGTGTTTATGCACACAGAGTATACATAGTATACTAGTAAATAAGCAAATAGTAAATAAACACTGTTAATAGTGATATGAGAGGCAATAAAATATGCTTCAAGTTTTAAAAAGAAACTTAGGGATATTCTCAATTTGTAGTTGGATGTTCTAGTTTAATTAAGCCTATTAGCTGAGAAGTACAAAAAAGACTGTTGCAAAAAAACCAAAATATGAAAAAGACTAAATGATTCAAAATTTTTGAGGTGGACAGAAAAGAATCCTACTAAATAGAGATGCAACAAGGAAAATGACAGTATTTGCAAGGCTTGATCTGGCTCCTGGGTTCCTTCTGAGCAATGAGAAAATATTTATACTACAGAAACCATGAAATGTATCACTGTAATTTTGTATTTTACAGCCAAAATATTTCTAAGGTTGAAAGCTTAATAAACAGGTAAGTAATGGAGAACAACTATTTCAGCACTGTATATAATCCACACAATCTTTAAAGTCCTATGTATCTTTTTAACTTCCTCTCTAGAAAGTAAGCGCTATTTTGGAAAGGTACTGTATAAGTGCTTTACTTAATGATACTTCACTGAATTGAGACTGTAGAGCCATTCCTTTGAATGTGCCAAACTTGTCACTATATAGTTACCTTCTAAAAGATACACAGTCCCTTAAAATTCTCTTCTTCATATTTGATGATGTTGATAAACCATTATTAACATTAAAGTTACTTTAGTAATCTTAATGGCAGAAATCACACCAAGTGATGTAATTCATTCCAGACTCTTGCATTCTAGTAACTATACTCTCTAACTCAGAACCAGCCAGTTCACAAATCTGTTACAAATTTTAAACCCTTATTAGAATTGGAATTTGCAGCTTGATAGAGCCTGGTCTAGACCTCAAACTGACATTGCATGAAAATCCAAAAGCTACGACCTGAACACAGAGAATAGTGGGCTCAGGATCTTGTTTCATGCTTGAGACTTGCCATATAGCATAATGAATTTATTTTAGTGAAGTCTATTATTAATTTCTTTTATAGAGAGTTAGATAATAATAGAAATTGCCCTGATTATAGCACATAGCATGGTTGTTAAAGCATAACATTGAAACAATTTTCATGTATAAGAATGGTATAAGACAGTATTTATTTAACATAAGAATGGTTCATGTAAACTGCTTGATGTTTGCCTGCTCAAAACTTTAAACACTACTGAAAATATTCTCTGTTATTTGCAAAAAAGATGAATAAAATGGCTAGGAAAAAATATTGGTACAGATTAACCTATATGTACAGTGATTGTAGTATAAATCGACTTTTCTTTGTGCATACAATGTTACAACATATCCTGCTCAGTAGAATGTCCTTAATTTACCACCATAACTGCTACAAAACATTCCTCATTGCTTTCTTTTGAAAGAGCCTTTTTTTTTTTCTGGTACAGTTCAGATGACCTTGATTATATCCTTATTCTATTGTCCTAATGCCCCACTTAGGGTCTCTGATAGGTTGCTGATAATTTTCTTGCTGTGTTTGTAGGTGATGACAATTTTGATAAGCTACTTAGGTTTCTGTAGTATTTCAGATTAAAATTTTATGCTGTTTCTCATTTGATTTTTAGTTTAATAGTTCTATTTTTAGTGAAATGTCAGTAAGGTCAAAATGAAGGCAGAATAAATGAAGAATAAGTAATGAATAAATAGTTATTACTAACAAAGAGGTATTACCACTCTTTATGAATTATTTTTTCTATTACAACAGAAAGACCAACTCTATTATTTTTTCAAGGACACTTCACACACTTCACACGTTTGAATAAATCCTTTTATTAAAATTAATAGAAAAATATCAGTTATCTGCTAAAAATAAATGCTCAAATACTCAGTTATCAAAGAATGTATTCAGTGTATCCAAAAAACCTGTGTAGAAAAATCCATCTTGATAATAATTTTTTGTTTGTTTGTTTTGGTGGAATTTTAAAGAATTTTTAATTCAGTAAGCCAAGTAGTTGTCTAAAAATCCATTGATTGTGAGGAACGTGGCAAAGGGAAACATCTGATAAAAACAAACCCATATTGAATCGTCTGCTGAATCTTCACTTGCATGTTCCAAAAGAGGGCAGCAAACGTCTGCCTATCTGGTGCTTTCCAGTTATGGTCAGCAGTGGTCACTGATGGCAAGCTGATGCAGACCTTTCCTATATTCACATCTCAAAACAGTTGTTATGATCAGAAAAGATTTTTTGCAGAAAGGGTGTAAACTTATTGGCTTATCTGTTCAATCTTTTAAAATGTTAACAGGAGGAAGTCACTGCATGCTGGACATTTTCTTTCACTTATTCCATGTCTGGTAAAATACAATTCAGAGCAAAATAATCTGTGCAGTTCAGAATAGTCTTTTATAGGTTCTTTTATACCCATTTCTCTTTTTTGTCTCTACTCTGAGGGTGAAAACGTTGTATAAATATAAATAACCATCCTTGCCCAACCCAAAGATACATGGAGAAAACAAACAAAAAATATCCTTTGCATTATGCAGTTGGGTTGACAGTACAGTAGGGGGCTTGTAGAACCAATGTGCATCTTCAGAAAGGCTGCCTAGAAAAAAGAGGGATGAAATTAAGATTTTCTTATGATAAGTTAATATTGGGTGCAAAATGTTTCTTTTTCTCCAGGAAAAATCTGAAAAATAAAGCAGACACATATAACTTCTTGGATATTTCACTGTTCACATATAACTCTCATCACTGTGAATGTGTAGTGCTACACTTACAATTGCATACACTTATGCATGCTTCTGTGAATTTCTTTTCAACTACTACATTTTCCACTTGTTTGCATGGATGCTCATTGCCAAAGTAGCTAGTCTTTAAACATAGAAGATTAAAAAATGAAAAAAATATACTACCCAATAAAAGCATAGAAGTAATTAAAATTATGTATCTCTTTTTAAATGAGAATAAAATTGGAATTTTTATTAACTCTAGAATATTTCTAATTTTTTTTTCAAATCTGGAATGACTTTTTTAAAAAAAAATAGAATATTGAATATAATGACACAGTATGTTTTGGCTCACTTTTGGAGAATTGAAAGACATTTTGTAGAAAATTGTGTAGGAATGGCTTGGAAGGATAGAAGGTACAGCTATGAGCTAATATCAAAAGGCACATTGTGCATTAAGAATAAAATACCTTGAAATATGTTGGTAAATTCTTGTAGTGTTGTAGCATTTGAATTCTATGCACTTGTTCAGCATGTGAGAAGGCTCTCAGCATGTCCATTTTTAGTTTTCTTTCCAGTGTATTAATATTTTTTTTGTGTCTCCTTTAAAAGCGTTTGGATTTTCTGGCTCTTAATTCGCTGCTACTAGTTGGCTGAAGATAATTATTAAAAGTTAATGTTCCCTTCATAAATGCTTAGAACAGGGCTAAATTCAGACTCAGAACAGGTTACCGAGGACCTTGTCCACTTTAGGTTTCAAAACCTACAGGAATGGAGATTTCACAGCCTCTCTGGGTAATCTGTTCCAGTGTTTTAACACTCTTACAGGGTAGAATTGTCTGTATGTACAGCTGCAGTTTCCCTTGTTTGACCTTCTACTGCACCTTCATACTTCACTGTGCACCTCCCAGAAGAGTGATCTATCTTTTTGGTAACTCCTTTTTATACAGAAGCACACCTACAGATAGAGTTGACTGGAAAAACAAAAGACGAACTCATTTTCAAGACATTACCCACCAGGTTTACAAAGTCCCATTCTGTATAGTTGCTACCAAACCAGCTGGGTAGCAGACTGCACAGATGTAGGAAGGTACTCTCCCTCAGGGGCAGGACATTGTATTTGCCTTTGTTAAGCTTCATGATGTTATTGTCTGCCCATTCCATCATTTGAGCGTAATGACCTTCAAATATGCACAGAGGAAGGAGAAATGTACTGTCCATAACCATGATAGGCAGAAAAAGAGGTCATCGGCCTAAACTGTAGCAAGAGACAGCTCGGTTAGATGTTACACAAAATCAAGTATTAAAGAGGGTGAAACACCAAAACTGGTAGCTTAGAAGACCAGAGGTTCAGTAAAGGGAAGCAGAGATCAGATCCTCTCCAGTACATTTGTATTTTTAAATATGCCTTAGGCATTTACCCTCAAGTTGATTTGCCAAATGATGAAAAAGTTCAGATTTCCTTATACCACACAAGGGATTGTTTCCAATAAGCATAAGTCTAAAAGAAATTGTTTCATTTATTCAGACAAGCAAAAATCCATTTTCTAATGGCTAGACTAAAAGTATCTATACTGCTTACGTTAGAAGCAAGTGAAACTTAGTCCCGTTGGTTAGAATTTGAAGTTGTTTTGCTTTCCTCATTTTTTTCATTTATGGAACAATTGCTATTGCTATTTCCTTCAACATTTTTTAATTCTCACTCAGTAACTAAATAAATGTAAACAATTACAATGCTTATGTTGCTACTGCAACTAATTGTAATATTAAATTCCCCCTGTGAATGGAATTTTAATGTTCTTGGTGGCATTTTGTCAGCAATTTTCCTGCTGTTTAAAAAATCAATGTCTAATGGGATTAAGGTGGATAATCAAATCTCAGACTGGTATGAGGTTATGAGGTTTGAATGCCTGGAGAGTACTTCCTTACTAAATATGAATGAAAGATGTTCAGTGCAAACAGAGAAAAATAAATGGAAGGCCATATTTTCACACTGTGGTGTTACCTGAACTTCTTGATAAAGAACTTGGATCCCTTTTCTGACAGCTGGACCATTAGACAGCATGACGAATAACTCCAGCTCATCATCCAATGTCTGGGATTAAAATAATATTTAAGAGATTTTATAGTGTATTGTGTTAATCAAGGTATGTTGCAGCATGGTTTTGACTACAACTTTTACTGCAGCATTGAACATATTGCTGCTGTTTAAAAAAAATCTTAAGCATTACTTATGGGCATTTAGTATGACTGCAAATGACTTGAATTATCCTATCTGAATCACAATTCTGTGCTCTGTGCTGTTTGTGCAGGTGAGAGAGCTGGGACAAAAGGATATGCCTGGTGATGGGTGATAATTACTTCCTCCATGTGAGCTGCATGTGGGAGCTGTGAAACTATTTAAACCTGTAAACCATAAATGGTAGTAACTGATTTCCATATGGGAGCATTATGCAAGTTGAAATAATAAAAGGGGAAAAAGAATTCCGTACCTGCAAAATTCTGCCATTTGCTGTTAGATCTGTTAGAGTACTTTTTGCAAGCTGAAACAGTGATAGGCAGAATGCAACCTGTAGAAGAGTGTAGGCATCAGGAAATTATCTTGTGTGTTTAGTTCTGGGTTTCTGGGTATAAATGCCATGAGGTGCCTTTCTCCCAATTTCCCTTGCTTCAGGGTTTTAACCAAGGAAAATAATTCTTTTCATCAGAAGTGAAGGGATAATAGTGTTAATTTAGATGATGTTGTTGATACAGGTACTGAATGGAAGACCACATGACATATGTGGAAAAAACAGGAGCTAAGCATTTCTACTCTGTAGCTGAGATCAGGAGCCAATATAAGTGCTCTGTAGTGTCTGTGGAGAGAAGCATATATAAGACATGTTCACATGCTCAAATGCATTGTTCCAGAATATTTTCTAAATCATTCAATGCCATGTGAATTGGTTATTTTCTAAACTAGCAATTGTTCTACAGCAGTATAGAGGCCATCTTCCCAAAAATAATTTTAATCTACTGATACCTGAAGCTATACTGACATAAAGCGGCACACATCCTGGCACTAGTATATCTGTAAATAACTGTGAAAATTAATCTAATGTACATTTAAACTGTGATTAGATGCAGATTTTTTAGTATATTTTGTCAGGCTGTTTTCTAGCTGGCTGAATTCCAGTCTTAGGGCAGGGCAATATAATATATTTCAGTTTCAGTGTATTTAGTTGTAACTGCTTTAAGGCAACTGTTTTAACTTAACTAACTTAACAACAGTTTTGACTGAACTAACAGGCTCTTTGCTCTATCACAACTGTTTAATACTTAAATAACTCCTCTAAAGCTTTAACTCATTAACTTTAGGACTGTTATTGGTTTCTGTGAGACAGAAGAGTGTGAGACCGTATATATTTATGACTTAATTAAACTTGTTTCTAAATATTTTCTAAAGACACTTTAAAAAATTGAAAGTAGTGGGAGTGTTTCAAGTACTATGGCAGCCAAGTTACATTTTTAGCATTAACTACTTTGGTAATTTCCTGTTTCAGAATGTTTCTCTGTGATGTTGTCCCTGTGCCACACCAGACTGTCTCCCATTTTTGTTTTCTTGACTGGAAGATAACACTTAGCAATGAGGAAATATTTTTTTCCCCCTGCAGAAAAAACCTCAATAAAACAAAACCAAAACCACCACCACCAAAAAAACCAAAACCAATTGATCTTACATTATCTAACATGAAAATATGTATTCTAATACTAACAATAGAGTTTCTTCTAACATTTCTTATTTTAGGGTTTGAAATTTTGATTTTATGAAAACTGATTAACTTTGTGATTTTAAGGATTCATACTGAACTGATCTGCAGACATACTTCTAAATAAGAATTAATATTTATGAATGTAATGAATAAATAATTTCTGACACCGAAGCCTAAACCACCAAATAATTAGGGAAAACATAATTTTCTAGGCTTTGAACACTTAATAACTAAGTAAAATAGTTAATAATAATTAAGTTAAATAACAAATTAGGATAAACTACACTAACATCCTCAGACTATCCTGTGTGCTCTTCAAATATGTCATAAAACATAATTTCCACAAGAATAATTTACTGAGGCAGAATAAAGGGAGGATCAAATCAATACCAGAAATGGCAGATATCAGTATTTAAACCTGTAAGGGTATACACATGTGATTTAAGTTTTATTAAGATGGGCTAAGTTTTATAGGGAAAAAAACTGAGTTATTGCTGTCAAATTAGAGTTCACAATCCACATCCTACAGGTTTTGGATAGGAAGTATTGCTCTCTGTCTAGTAAAAAAGGTTTAGCTTAATGACCTCCCTAGAGCTATATTGATGTATATTGTTTGAGAATATGACCCACTGCTTTCAAACTTCAACACTTCAACATTGTAAACCACATGCAGTAGAAATGTGGTTTCTAAAAATAAAATGCATTGACCATAACCTATTTTTCACATGGTCACATTAATACAAAATAAAAACTAATCCTATGAAAGAGTGGTGGAAGGTCTTTGCAGCACCGAAGTGTCAGTAGCAGCAAAGGCTTTACGTTTGAATGCTGCCCTTTACATAGCAGGTTATGGTCTGTGTAACATATATTTGTTCTGGATACGTTTGCCAAGCACAGTACACAATGAGTGCGGAAGGAGTCATCCTGCATTATTTAGTATGTTCTTATCTGCACAAAGACAGGGCATTGAAAATACAAACTAAAATGGTCTAAAAGTCTGTTTAGTGTTTTGACCTGGGAACTCAGACGGGTATAGCTAAGTCTGTCAGGAGAAGCTGAAATCTCAACCCCAGAGCTATCAGATCAATTATTCCACACACTGATGTTCTTCAGCTTTCTATTGGTCATCTCAACATGTGTGTATCTGTGTGCCTTGTCTTGCCTTTGCCAACACAGCATATCTTATGCAGTATTTGGGTACCTGTTGGGATAGGGTATAAGCATGCCCAGTCATAGTTTCTGGGAGCATTCCAATATACACAAGAAAATTAATGACAGCACCTTTTCCTGGTGATATTACTGATTGAATTGTCTCTTTCTGTTGTTCACCTTCACCATTTTCCTTGGCATTTTGCTGCCCTTCTTTCCCATTCCTGTTTTGCATACTAGCTGAGTGATCTCTGATTGCCGATTAACTCTGTTGAGTCTTCTGAAACATAAGCAATTTTCCCAACTTTAAATGTCTTATGTTCAGATTGCAAGATACAATGATGATTGCACATTTAGGTCTAAAGTGTTTTGCACCCACTTTCATTGCTTATTCAAGTCCTATAAATAAGGAAATTTGAAATGCATCTCTTTTCTACTGCTGTTGATTGACTGAGCCCCCTGAGGCATAACTGTCCAAAGGGCTTAACTCAATGACAAATTGTTCAGCCTTAAATTTGTAGGAGACACACTATGAACATCCGCACTGGATTTGTAGTTAAGAGCTGTAGATGTGATAACTTTACTATTTCTACAAAAAACCAATTCAATTTATTGAAACAATGCAGGTAGTGAGATAAGTACCTCTTCTCTCTTTCATTTCTCTCCTGTTGATGCAGACTGGAAGCTTTCATCTATCCATTGGGCCAACAGTAAATCTGACACATGCTCTCTGTCCCTTTTTAGGAACATAGGTAATGAAAGTTTTTAGCTATGCCCATTTCATGAACTTGGTCCCTTTTTTCTCAGTGACTGACAAGTCTGCTGCTTTCATCCAGCAACGTAGTGGAGTGTGATCCTTTCTTTGCTTCCTGGAAGGCTGCATCCCTAAAGATAAGAATGCAAGTTCAACTGAGGGGCCATTGATGTTTATTCCTTTACAGAACCTGTCAAGAAGTGTAAGACATGGCCACATTCTCCAACATTACACCCCAGAGTAGCTGACTGTTTACTAGGCATGGAAGCATAACCTTCATAATGTTAATAAGAGATACCATTATTAGGGCATGTTCATTCTATCTATCTATCTATCATCTATCTATCTATCTATCTATCTATCTATCTATCTATCTATCTATCTATCTATCTATCCATCCATCCATCCATCCATCCATCCATCTATCATATGTATACATATATATGTATATATATATGAGACTATACCACTTTAGAAACTACATCAAAGCGGGACCTAAAAGTGAATATTAATTATCAGCATGACCAAATTTAGACCAGCACTGGCCAAACACAAATACATGATGAAACAAGGATTCAGAATCACTGTACACAGATCTGTAGCATTGCATTCCCAATGGTAACACTAAATACATATAGTTATAGATTTTGTTGGTGGTTATGTTTCTCTCTTCCTTGATTATAAAAATCAATTCTAAAGTACAGTTTCATAAAGTGATTAGAGAATGCCCTCCAAAGGGACCTGGACAAGCTCAAGAAGGAAGCCCGTGGGAATCTCTTGCAGCTTAACAAGACCAAGTGCAAGGTGCTACACCTTTCTTGGAGCAACCTCCGGCATCAGCACAGATTGGGGGATGAACTTCTCTGTTGAGTAGAATTTGAGGGTGCTGGTGGGTATGAGGCTGGACATGATCTAGCAAGTGCACTTGCAGCCCAGAAAGCCAGTTGTATCCTGGGCTACATCAAGGCAGTGTGACCAGCAGGTTGAGGAAGGGGATTCTGTTCTTCTACTTCCCTCTGGTGAGACCCCACCTGGAGCACTGCATCCAGCTCTGGGGTCTGCAGCACAGGAGAGTCATAGACACATAAACTTGTTGGAGCAGATCCAGAGAATGGCCACCAGGAAGATAAGACAGATAGAGAATTTCTGTAAGTGATGCCTGAGAGAACTG
This sequence comes from Campylorhamphus procurvoides, assembly GCA_013396655.1. Classification (NCBI taxonomy): domain Eukaryota; kingdom Metazoa; phylum Chordata; class Aves; order Passeriformes; family Dendrocolaptidae; genus Campylorhamphus; species Campylorhamphus procurvoides. The sequence goes on along the minus strand of WBMV01007509.1, from coordinate 5,013 downwards.
GGATTGTTCAACTCGGAAAAGACCTTCACCTTCAGGGTGACCTTATTGCAGTCTCCCAGTATCTGAAGGGAACCTACAAGACAGATGGAGAAAGTCTATTTACAAGAATATGTAATGATAGGAGAAGAAGGAATGGCTTCATGATGAAAGAAAGTAGGTTTAGGTTAGATATTAGGAAGACATTCTTTACTATGAGCATGGTGAGGCACTGGAACAGATTGTACAGAGAAGTTGTGGATGCCTCATCCCTGGAAATGTTTAAGGACTGGCTGGATGGAGCTTTGATAAGCCTGGTCTAGTGAAAGGTGACCCTGTCCATGGCAGGGACATTGGAACTAGGTGATCTTTAGGGTTCCTTCCAACTCAGGCCACTCTATGATTGTGTGATAAGTTACACTATGTAGTGATTGCCCTATCACTACGGTGTAAGGGAGAGGTTAGCAATATTAAATGTCTTTGCCACTTCAAAGCTGTATTATTTTATATCAGACTGAAACAAGACATCAGGAAAAGCTACTTTAGATTCTAATACAAGAAAAGCAAACTTTATGAAAATGCTTAGATTGAAAAACTCACCAGGGCTCATTTTAAGATGGACATCCTGTAGACTTCCTGTAGACAGGTTGATAATATCCTTTAGATCATTATATATTTCCATGAAATGAATTCCTTCTCACGTTTCCTATCAATGTCTCCCCCTTCATCCAAGAATCAGAAAAAGGGCTAGAATTTGAAATACATTTTTGAGAATTATATTTTTTATATATTATATAAGGCTCCTCTCTAATAAAAATATCACTTTTATAAGAACAATCTTCAATTTCATTTACAGAAGATCCAAAGATACATAAATTTGATTTCTTGTAATTTTTTTTTTTTCATTTCATTTTCATAGGTTCCACTGTGTTATAAATAAATCCTGCAGGATAGTATTTTTTTTCCTTTAGAGAAAAAGAGTTAACCACCTCCCCCCCAAAAAATAAAAATTCTTAATTCAATATAAGTTCTCTAAAAGCATTTCTGAAACCTAAATATTTAGGGCCTTTTGTGACCTTTAAAAATATTTTTTAATCTTCAATAAACATTCATTTTTTCACAAGAGTAAAGTATTCTGCTGTACTAAAACTACTGGTCTAGGAAAAAAAATGATTGTTGAAAATCCTTATGAATCCCCAGGAAAATACACTTAGCAGGCCAAATGCTGTTCTCACTTATACCTTTATGTAAACAGAATAGCTTCACCAAAACCTACTTGATTTCTTACACCACAGTCTAAGGAAGAGGCTTACTTAGGCCAAAGGTTTAACATCTAGTTTAAAGTATTAAATAGTAACATTTGCAGCTCAGTATTTATATTAACAAAACAAGGGCATGGATTATCCGAGAATAGAACAAATTCCTTTTACTTTTATGAACTAATATCAATAAGTGCAGCACTGAAGGAATTGATTCCTCCCACAATTGACTGCAATTTCAGTCTGTGCCATGGCCTGTTTCACCTTTGTTACACAATATAAACTGACCCCAGCTGCGTTTCTTCATTGCTATTGGATTTGCTGTCTCAATTCTTTTTGCCAAGGTTTTTCATGAGTCCATTTGGTCTTGAAGAAAGACCTTTTTCTTTCTCCCTGGATTGTTTGGTGATAGAAGTTCTGTCTAAAATTTATTCTGTCTTGCCTACCTGTTTTTTGTCAAAATTTTCCTGGCTCTGCCTGACAGTTTCTGATCTCCTACCTATGTTTTGCTAAGCCTCTTGGTAAACACTGAGTGCTGCTCCTTTGAGGGTTAGTAGAGGCAATTTTCAGAGGCTCAAGAGTCACGTACATGCGCTGCAGCCACTTCTCTATTCAAAAGAGCTAGAGAATGTTGCTGTACTATTCAAATGTATATCAGCCATGACCCAGTTTTTCACCTATGTCTTATCTGACAGTGTAAGAACAAACTTTGTGGTGAAAGTTATGCAGATAATGATTATTATGAAAAGCAAAAGGAAGCTTCTCAAAGGAGTATATCACAACTCAAACTCTCAATAGCTATATCCATTAATAATTAGGCAAATATTAGGGAATTTTTGTGTAACACAGGATAAAGTACCAAATATATATACTAAATATATATAGTGTATATATATATTATATATATATAATATGTATATATTAAATATATTGAAACCAAACAAATCCTAAGATCATGAATAAAGCTTGAGAGCTGACCAATCTTGTATTTTGCAAAGTTTTGGTGCTTCCATAAAATGACTTTCTAAACTAAATTTACTTGGAGAGTGTCAGAACAGTGAATTTACAATGCAGTTGACAAAAAAACGATTAAATTTCTTGTAGTGTCTGTTCAGTGAAGGCACTTCTTCCAGTTTCTCTAGAAGGTAGTGATCCCTTTTTAATTGTTTTAATTGTTGTCCCTGCTTCTCTTCTTTTGTGCGGTTTACTCTGTAATATGAAAAAATTATTGGATTTGCTTCCTGAAAATCCTCTGAAAATCTGAAAATGGAATAGGTCATCCCACTATCTAGCAAATGCTGTTTCAGTTTACAGACCGACTTTATGATTATGATCTTACACAGAATTTCTAACTAGCTGTTTCATCTCCAGCAACCTGGTTCACGGCAAAAATATTGCCTTTGCAACAAGTCGAAACTCAGCTTAGGTTTGGCCTTTCTTCAAACACCATCTATGATAGTAATAATCTGTGGAGATTTAAATTCACTCTTTTAATGCCATCTTTGCAGTTACTGCTTCTACTGTTCAATTTTCATAATTTCTGTATTAGCTGAAATAATGAAATGCAACTCTTTATTTATCAGTTACGGAGATATAGCAGTAAGAAACTTTGTGTCTGTAGGGCTTCCTCAAGTGAAGGAAACACAGTCACTTTTTAAAAACATTTCATCTAGTTTTATTTTTTTTTTAAGTCAAAGCTGTGAAAAGACTGTTTAGGCACACGAGGTTGCAACAGATCACATTCGGAAAGATTAGGATCTTGTGTCCTTTATTTCCTCTTTTTCCTTTCAAAATACTTTTTTTTCAAAAGTATTTTGATACGTTTGAATGTCAAACACATGTCAATTAACTATGCTGAAATTTAATTTTTAAAATACTAGTGTGTTTTCACAACAATTTTTTGCAGCCTTACTTTTCCATTGAGGGTACTTAACCTTGCATATTGGTCTTCAATACAAGCCCTCATCTAAGCAAATGAAGCTAAATTACAAAAGCAGTTATAGTAAAAAAAAAAAAAAGCTCATCCAAACAAGCTGAGAGAAAAGTTATTTTTGTCTTCCTGCAATAGACTTTCAATCGATCACAATCTATTCTTGGTCATTTAAGGGACCAGCCCAATTTACTGATGACCTGAGCTACCATTTCTACTACAGATGTTAAAGTAAACTACTAGTCTTTTACACATTACAAATATGTATTAGTATCACATATTGTTCAGATACACTTGAGAATTTGTATTTTAATACATACTTGTCAAAAGAAAGCAAAAGCATCACATTGTAACTACAGCATATTTACTGCAAAGTTTTACTGAACCTCTTTTCTCACTTTTTAATGCAACTGTCCATAATATAGCCTAAGAAGTTGATCAAGCTGTGAAAAATAAAAATAGGTAGTTAGATATAAATCCTTCTACTTCAGACCTTTCCATGGCCTTTCCATGTGTCATAGCTTAAACCCCAACTGTAAAATTGGCTACTGGTGGTGGGTGAATCTACTTTTTTCTGACCAGAGAGTAACGCCATAGTCTTATAAGATGTCATAGGAAATCCCTCAGAATTCAGGTGGAATAGGGAGTACTCAGCTAATCCAGAAAGCAGACCTCTTATAAGTCAGATGTTGGGTAACTAAAAGTTTCAGTATCCAAACATAATGGTTGCTTTTGAAAAGTTGCCCTCTATCACCCCCATGCATCAATAAATTATTCCTGTGTAATACTGTGGGTGTTCTGACACCTTGGTCAAATTCATGAGGAATGTTTTGATCATATGAATAGGATAGTAGAAGATATGAAAACAATTATTATCAACATTTTAGCTCTTATCACTAGCTATTTTTTCCATCCTAATAGTCTGTATTTTGTTTTCTCTGATGTCTTCCAGAATTAGTTTATTTAAAAGGTATTTTTCTTTCAGTCCTTCATCTTTATTCTTAGGGGGTTGGAGTTTGTAACATCAATTTAGTTGCTCTCTCTCATGTTTTTCTCCTCTTATTTTAGCAGTAACAAATTTTCTTCAGGAACGAAGCTTTAATGTCTTTTAACGATGTGTCATTTACAGAAGAGTGCTCTGGTTGTAGCATATCCACTTCTGGTTTAATTAGACTGCGGCTCTTCTGGGTTCCTTTCATCTTTCAAAATATATCCTGCCATTCTCTATTTCCCCCCTGCACTTCTTCTATCTTGCTTCTAATTATCATGGGAGTTGAAGAGCTTGCTCACTTTTAGTGTTCTTTGGTTTCACAGAGCTTGTACTCCAGCTTGCAGATAAAGATGCTGGTAACAAACAAACCTGCCCAGCAAGCTCAGCTATTTGTTTTCCCACGGAAAAAAAAAAAAAAAAAAAAGAGGTTCTGAGGTTCTTTACAATACAATCAAGAGACATATTGTATTAATTATTTATTCAGTAGTCCACTTGTATCTAAACTAACATAAACTTTATCTTATTTCTTTAACCCTGGAGAGTAGCCATATGATACAAAATTAATGTATTTATCTACATTTTTGCATGTGCTTTGAACACAGCTAATCTCACAAATGTCTGTTGATCATGATCTTCATTTTCTGAAGAATATCCAGAGTCACACTTTCTGCTCTCTTTCATGGTTAAGATGAAGCGTCTGCTGCCTGCTGTCTTCATTAACATCATAGAGAGTGAGAGTAAAAGATAGAAGGATGGTGAAAGTGTGCAGCAAGCACAGGAGTGGTAAGTGTCCTGGAAAACTGACAACCTATGTGTGTGCAGTTTTTACTGGGCTATTTTTCCTTCTCTTCTCTTCT
>WBMV01007508.1:218896-259714 GCA_013396655.1 Campylorhamphus procurvoides | reverse complement strand
CCCTTCCCAAATCTTTGCAAAGCTTAGCCATGGTGACTTAGAGCAGCATTAAGTTCTATTTCTGCACATGAGGGCTGTGCACTCAGTCTTACAGCAGCCTAGAAGATTTCTGTGGTGGTTTTTAATTTTTAGAGATCTCAGGTGATCACTCAGTGAACCTGTCATGGCAATGCAAGATGTCTTCCTGTTCAAACTGGCTGAAGAGATTACAACGTGCTGTTTTTCTGCTGACTACTCCTGCAGAAAGCTCAGAGGGATTGCTTGGGAAGGAACACAAATCCATGGCCATGATCCCATGAGAGGGAAAGCCAAGAGATCGCCAGCATTTAAATGCTATGAGGAGTTACCCATGTACTGGAAAGCCTCACCAGGGAGAAGTCCAAGCAACAGATCTATTGCTTTATTTACCCCCAGCCACTCCTGCTCCTCACAGAGATTTCGAATGCTAACACAAGCAGTTTTCCCAGCAAGCAAAAAAATGGAAATGTTTCTGACTGCATTTCACAAAACAAAGCCCTTTGTTCCATCACAGCCCATTTCCAAAAAGCCATGACTTGCTCCTGGGAAGGACAAAGAGGCATCCTGGACCTGGATATCTCCAAGACCCCAGGGTGCTCCTGGGCCCAGAAGCACCTTGCTCAGTCCTGACCACTGCTGAGAGACAAAGCTCACTGATGTGGTCAGTGATCCTCAGCCAGGCTCTGCTCTTTGCAGTGCTTTCTTAAAGGCTCAGGGACCAGGTCTCTATTGGAAATTTTTGAGGAAAAGTACCTCATCTGGTAACAGGGCAATACCATGAGCCACAGCTGCCTTCTGCTTTATTGTCCCCTCTTCCTGCTCACTGTGGGGCTAAATACAAACTGGGATAAGACTGGAAATTCAACAGTACTTATATATCATTTATACATCAGCACTCTCTAGTTCAGAATACAAAATGGAACCTTGAATAATTCATCAATTTTTTCTTTGCTGAAACATGTTAAATACTATTTTCAATTAACTATCTGTGATTGGTTGAAATTGGCCAAATGCCAAGAGCCCAAAGGGCCTGGGACAGAGGCCCCAAGACCCCTCCCAGCCACAGAGAAGGGGGGGGAAGAGAGGGGAAAAAACCCCCACAAACCCAAACTTCAGTAGGACTAAAGCAGTTTATATATATATATATATAGAGAGAGAGAGAGAGAGAGAGGGAAAAAGGAAAAACAACAAGTTTTCACTTCCCTCTTATCCAAAAAATTGTTGTTTCCCGAATCTCAGGACCCCTTCCTCCCGACTGGCTAATCAGCAGGTCTGTGCCTCGGCCCACTCCCACAGCAGAGCGACCGCAGGGAGTTTCTCTGCCCTCCAGCCCTCCCGGAAGAAGGATGCCCCACTGCCTTCCGACTCCCCTCTTTATATCTTTGCTTACGTAAAGAAATGAGATGGAATACTTCCTTAGTTATGACCTTAGTTACCAGGAAGGTAAACCAAAACCACTACACCATCAAATATTAAAATATATTTAAAAATCCTTGAAAACAGCTGATAATTCTATGACCAAGCAAGCAGTGCAGTAGGCCTAAATGCAATCCCCATTATTTGCAATATGCTACTCAGTTGAAAACAAATGGTCAGCAGCTACGCATCTCCCAGTAGATGGGAGCACTACAAAAGATGAGCACAGAGGGTTACCCAGAGGGTGTCAGCACCTTTGCCAGGGCTCCTCTGACATTGCAGGCTGGGGAATGAAACCATGGCTCTGTCCTCTGCCCCTTCTGCCCAGGGGACACCAACACCGGTAGAGCTACAGGGACAGTTTCCTTAGGAGGGCACTAAACAGAGCTTTGGTTACACAGCTGACAGTCCTATAATTTGGAACTTTGTTGCTGCTGCAGCAGCTTTATTTTCTCGCACTCACGGCATTGTTTTTCTGCATGGCTGCCCATCCTTCATGAGTCTCCGGAACACTGTGACACACAGGCATTCACTCACAGCCCTGTTTGCTTAGCGCAGGGGGAGAAGCCTGACAGCAGCCTGGGGCCAGGCTTGAGGTCCTGCAGGGCAGAGCTACTGCAGGCAGTGCCAGCCAGCTGTGCCATCACTGCTGTTCCTGAGAAACTACCACAACATCCAAATAACAAGTGAATTCCTCCCACACCAACATCGAGTCATACCTTGCCAAAAGTTTGCAAATTTTGAAATGGTAATTATTTAGTCTTAAAGTGGTAGCTGTTCCACCCTATAATGAGATACCTTATCTAGTAATCAAATATCCACAGCCATCTCACAGAACCCACAATGATAATTACTGTGCTCCAGAAATAATTCTCCCCCAAGTTTAAACAGAATGTAAATGAAACTGCATGTTTTTGCATAGGAAGAGAAGGAGGCTGGCATAGGGAAAGGGGGAGTGTTACAGCATTTGCAAATTCATCTAGTTTGATACAGTTTATTATTAGAAAGAGATAAATTTAAAAAGAATTTGGTGGGCTAATTGCTGTCTGATATGAAGGGATGATCATATATCACAAAATTTTAGATTCATGTACTCAACTGAATGAACAACATTCACAAAATCCACTAATGGAATCAGAGGATGAGCATCTGTTTCAAGCACATTTATCACCAAGTTAGTTGCTTTTCTCTTCTAGTAGTAACAGAATAGCTGCTATTCCATACACCCATATAGTCTTCTGAGGTTTCTAAGATGCTGCTTCTGTAATATTCAAGCATTTCAAAGCTTTCAGTGCTTTTGTCTTCCCAGCAAACCTAAAAGCTTTGGAAAATCTCATTGTCTAATACAGAGAAGAAAATGGAACTCCCTATACAGGGGAAAATAACAGAATTTTGAAGCATAGATGTGCTTCAAATCAATGCCAAGACAAAAGATATCTTCCCTCATTTCTTGTTTTTGCAAGAAAAGCATCCAAAAACATCAGTTTCATGAGAATCAATACAGACTTTCTAGCTCACTAGGCATCTGAGAGCATCCCCAGAAGGCTTTCCAGGTGGGCAGTAACACAGATACACACTCAGTTCAAAAGGTGGCTGCTGCATTCACTGAATATTTTAAGTTTTCTGCAAATAAAACCAAAAGGATCCTCTGTTCCAGAAGGAAAACCAAAACTACTTTTCTTTCAAAAAATCATTCCCACTTCAAACTAACCACCACCCTGCTGTGGTTCTCAGGTAGAAAGAGAAGGCCCAGAATTACAAAGAGGCTCTTTAGCTTTGGATCACCTCATTCTGAGCCTCCAGGAATAGGCCTCACAATCCAAGTGTTGACTCTAACATTTACATTTCTTATAATCTAATTATTAGAGCCAGCACACCAGCCGTGATTCAGAACTGCACCAAGCAACAGAAATCATGAAGATATGTCTGAAGTCCCAGACCTTTCTTCTGGGGTTTAGCCCTGAACTCCAGCCCTCATATCAGTGCTATTATAAATTCCTTTTCAACACCTGCAAGTCACTCCTGGGCTTCTGCACTGCAGTATTTGACAGCCAGTAAGTAAATCACAGCTTTCCTCTGGCAAGGATGGGAGTAAGCGGTAGACATCCAAATTCGCTTTACACAGTGATTTCATGCAAAACACACAGCTGTACCCTGGGCATTCGGACTTTGATCTTCGTTGCAGCATCCATGTGAGCATCTAGCAGCAAGCCATGAAAGACAGCCTTACTCTTGTCTGCCCTTTTCCTGGCCCTGGAATTCCCACCGTAGTTACCTCGCACACAGAGCACGACAGCATGCTCTCCTCCAATGACCACAGGAACCAGAAAAACAGAAAAATGGTCCAGAAACTCACAGCTCTAATTAGATCTGACATGAAGCCCCATTGGTCAGTCCCCACTCTGTGCATTGAATCTGCACATTTCCCAAGACCTTTTTCTTTCTTTTTTTCAATGTCACTTTGGTTTTCCTCCAGATGGACTGATATCAGTTCAGTTTTATTCTGACTTAGAGGGTTTTTTTTAATTCACTTTCAAACACTGCACTGAACATCACAACATCTTATAGAGTAGCTGGTTTCAACCTTTTTTTTTTTCCTCCAGAAAGACCCAACTCTGGCAAATCCAATCAAGTTTCAGTTCTGCAATCAAGCGTTATTGCTACTCTGCTCCCAGTGTGTTCCCATGTGCAAAGTCATTACTGCACCCTCTTCTTAACACTGAATTGCAAGGTTTTCTTTTAATCATTAAAATCGGAGTGATTTTTTTCGTTCCTTTGATAATACCATATCAATGAGAGAACACTGGGCGCTCCTGCTCCTCCATTAAACATCACAGGAGTCTGGGGAATTTGCTTGCTCATTGTTTGGAAAAAGAACAAAATTTCACCTTCATTTTTTACCATTTTCTGTTCAAGCCTCCTGAATTATTCAAAGTGCTGGTAGCAGGGGGACAGCTATGATAGTCACATCAGCTCCCCCTTCGCATATCTGCTGCCTGCTAAGAAACCCTTAAGCTAATTTGATCCATGTATTCCTGGTTTCAGATTAGCTCTTAATGCAAGGCTATTGTTTCACACTCTCACCTTCAAAGGCAGAGAGGCACAAGAGCTCATGGATTTTCCCACTGTTATATTTTTCCCACTTTGTGGCCCTTGCATGAAATCAAATGGCCTTGCTTTTAAGGGAGTAGTCAGGTTGAGCACAGCCCCAGCAGTATGCCCACAGCCAGGTGAAGGCTGCAGGAAAATCCACAATCATGAGGTCTGAATTTTGTGCAACTAAAGCCACCAGGCCCAGTAACAACCCTGGCTCCTTGTGCTTGTCCTGTAAACACTCAGGTAGGTTGGAATGACAGGCACTAGCTCCCAGCGCCCTTCCACGCTTGGCCACGATGGTCAAATACTCATGAGTTGGTAACAAACCTGACAGCCTCCTCCAGGCTGGAGCTATCAGTCATCCCCAGCACAAGCTCTGCACAGAGGAAACGAAGAGCCCTAAACCATCCACGCCAGCTTTACTAATTATTTTCTCTTTTGCTTTTACAAAACTTAGTGAGAAGTTATCTGAGCTCCATGAATTCTAATTCATCCATGTATGTTATTCCCCTCCTTCAAATTAAGGGTTGTGTATAAATGGAGGAAGAGTTCAAAAATGGCATCACTGCTGTTAGAGCATGAGCAGACTATTCTAGCAGCACTTTGTAAAAATATGTCTGTGGAGTGCCTAGAAACTCCAAAGAGGAAACTATGCTAGGTTGTATAGAAACACAGAAAAAGCCTTGCTGCTGCCACCTCACAGACTGGTAGTCTACTATTTTGTTCTTTTTATTCCCACATCTGTACTCATTGCCATACCACTGCTGGCTGGGATGATATTTTTAGCTTCTCCTACTTCAGAGAGTAGAAATTAGTAGGAAAACAAATTGCTTTTACAGTTACTGCTATTAAATGTAGTAACTGTACTAGTAACTAGTTACAGTGACAACTAGTTGCTGATGAAAAACAGACTTTCTGCCTTTTCTGAAGCTAGAAGTAGTTGTAATGGTACAAGAAAGATCAAATAGAACTGTTCCCTTATTCTAAGTGGAAGCTATTACATCAGAAGTTTATAACCAAGGTATCAAGTGCTCATGGCCCCATTTCCCAAGAGTTTGTTAAATGTCTAAGAATGTATTTCATCATTAAGCTTACAGCACAAAGCCATATCTCACAGCAAAATTAAATCTGGCTTAAATCAGTTGATTTCTCCATACCTTCCACTTTTGCAGGCTGAAAAATTCAATTGGTGCTTCCCTTTCTAATCAGTGCCATCAGCTGAAGCTTTCAGATGTCACATAGCATTTTCTTTCAAGTATTTTAAGGAGAAATAAAACCACCTGCAATTCAAGCAGCATGAAGGAAGGGTACAGCATGCAATCTGCGTTGCCTGGAACATGCATGTGCCAGAGGAGCTCTCGGTGCTGTCAGGAAGCAAATCTCAGACTTTTAGATCAGAATCTGCTCAATCTCCATGGAGCTGCCAGGGTGATCAGCCATGCTGGGTGCTCACTTCAGTCTTTCAGGGTAAATGGAACAGGCAGAGAACATAAGGAATACTATTTTTGGCAGCAGCTATGAATGACGGCACAAGTAAGATATAGTTCTTACCTAAACGCTTTTATCCTGTTTTCAAGAGCACCTTCTCCTACCAACCCACCCATTCCAACAGCTCTGTTGTGTTTGAGCTTAGTGTCTGCCACTTGCCTGCCAGAGCTTAAATGGGCTTTGCACTTGTTAGAGTTTCAAAGCCTAAGGGGGAATTCCTTCCAAAAAGCTGGGAGCCAACGCCTAAGTGTCGGTAAAGATGTTTAACAAAAGAGTCAAAAGACATGTATACCCTGATGTTACCTATCTTGGCTAGGATTTTTGTTCTGATATCTCCCCCAGCCTGGGAGAGAGGGGGAAGGGGTTGGGGTTACTGGTTTTTCTAGTTTTTTCCTGAGTAAAGCAGGAGCTCAGCTCTCTCGGCAGAGCGAGGAGGACAGGACACAGACACTCCGATCCACAGACACTGGATATTGGATGGTGTTCCTCTTCCCTTCTCTAACTCGACCATTTTTCACCTGTGAGCGATTATAAACACCACAAAATTACCGTGAGGAACAAGAGGGAGAACGCCCCGGTTTCCTACCCCTGTGGAGACAGATTGTTGCTGTTTTTTTCTGCCTTCCCATTTTTCTCATGGGAACCAACCTGAAAACTAACTGCCAACACCCTGAGGAAGCCCAGCCGGCTGGGCGTGCCATCGCCACCTGCTGTCCGTAAATATTACTGCAGCCCCTGGGAGAGAGAGACCAGCGGCGGAGGTGCCACAGCGCCACCTGCCATCCGTAGATATAATTGCATTTCCCCTTTTTGGGGGTAGCCAAAAGAGACCTTTTTGACTGTTTAGCCTTTGTCATTTGGGGATGGAGAGGTTTTATTTACAAACTGTTGTTGTTTAGTTCTTTTATATATATATATATATATATATATATATATATATATATAGTGGTTAAGAGCTGTTATCCTTTTCTTTATATATATATTTTTTCCTAATTAAAGTTCTGTTTCCTAAATTTAAAGAAGAGGGATTATTTCTTGGCCAGCATAATATCTTAGTTCTCTCTTGAACTAAGACAGCACCCATCTCTGGCAGCAACAGGTACATCTCTCTGCACCCTCCCTGGTGCAGGTGTGAGCCAGTCACCTGCCAATTGGACACGTGTTTGCAGCAGGGAAGAGCCAGTCATGCCCACGAGGACAATGTCAGGAGGTGACATCCTCTCCAGAAAGGCACTGTACCTCCTTTTTTGGAGCCTCCTTTCCTCTGAAATGCCTGCTTCACCAGTGTGCAAAGTTTGTATGCTAAGGACTCACCATTTTTATCTATCTCTTTAAAAATCTTATTAAAATGATGGCTGCACATCCAAACTATTTTTTTGGGATGTTTGGTAAATGTTTGCATGACATTAACTTACTGGCTCAGGTTTTGGCCCCAGATATGAACAACGTTTTTCTAGGCAAACATCACATGAATTCTGCTGCTCTCTGGGAAATTCAGGAATGAACATTTGATTTCACTGCTGAGATTGCTTCTACTTGCACAACATCTACTTTTTCACTTTAACTTCCCTGAGCCAAGGATTTTGGTGCATGGGTAATGGAGGTGGGGAAAATCCAGTCTTACTCTGATAGAAACAATAACAACACAAGATGTTACAATTCTAGCCTACTAGATGTGACAGACCAGGGGAAAATTAGAGAAAATACTTTTTCCTTAAAAAAATTTTTAAAAAGTGCATTCTGCTTCTGCAGCCTTTCAAGGCCAGAATGGCACTAGCAAGAAGTGTCTGCTTCCATTTCAATTTTGGAATAGGATCCTCTCTGTACGAGTTCAAAATGGACATCTGGAGTTGATCCAGAGTGTGTTTGGAAATAGGCGGGATGTTTTACACCAGTTCTGGTGCATGTTGGAACAGCTCATTGACTCCCAATGTACAATTGTAAAGATGAAGAACATCCAAACACTAACTCATAGTTTTATTGATTTATAAACAAGTTTTACTGAGCAAAAATGTTTATAGTGGCTTTTACTTCTTTATCTGGGTTTTCCCATATCTTGACATAGTTAATTTTCTGCCTGAAAAGCAGAGCAGCAATGACTGAATCAACAGCTGCACTTTACTGATAAGGGATCAATTGACAAATTGTGAGGGCTGTCACTGCTCAGTGTCTTCTAACTAAACTAAAACTCTGTTGCTGTGAAGGAATGCCGGCCCTGTTAACTCCAACTAGCCATGGTAGTACTTCATACTGTACATTTATGGAGTTAACCATCACCTCTTTAATTCTTACTCAATGTTTGCAAAACAGAGAAGGAAAACTTTGTGTTTGCTGATGCGTTTTTTCAGCATGGCTCAGTAAATAGCAACTGTTCCAACTTACATTCAGCTGGTAAATGATAGCTGAAAAATATGATAAAACATATTTGCAATATGTGCAACTGCAGGCTGGGGAGTTGCCTGTTTCTTCCATGACAGACAAGTACTTGCATCAGACATTAATCTATACTCTCAGGTGTTGAGGTACTCAGAGCAGAATTATGCAAGTCCTGCTGCTGTTGCACATTGGAAGAACAACACAAAACCAGTAGTCTTGATGGAATTTGTAGAGAAGCACTACTTTCCAAGATAACTTGCAGATCCTCTTCCTGCAGCTTTTGAAGCCCATTAAATATCCTGGTGAAGGCTGAAATGTCCTCAGAATCCTTTTTCTTGAAGCACCTGCCAGAAGCCCTTGGGAAGCAATTTCACCCCTAAAGACAGTCAGAACAGCCCAGATCAGCACAGCAGAAAAAGAAATAAAGCCACAAATCTGAGACATCGATGAAAAATGTCACCAGCCTGATGCACTGGGGAAGGAACAGCACAGAGGCATACTTTCCAAATTGCATAGCCTACTCTTCTTCACTGCCTGTTCTTGGGAGAAAGAGCAGAAAAGACAGAGCGTGTCTTCCAGGGGAAGAACTTGCACAAGTACACATTAGACTTTAAATTGAAATCTATGGAGTCCTCACACTAGGCCATGCCCAGAAAACTACCAAACATTCCTCATCTTCATGACTATTACATTAGACATTTGTCAGCTTATCATTCACCTGCACACTCATACCGAGACTACTCATCATCTTTTAGGACTCCCCTGTACAGCCAGACATACAAAATTTATTTGCTTCTTTTTTTTTTCCTAAAGTCATTGAAGCTGAAGAAGTCCCAGCACTTGCTTCAAAGTGAATTCACTGACCTGTTTAATTGCACTGGAGACAGAGGTGTTTTGATGCAGCAGGTCAGGAAAACACTGTATGCCTGAGCATCTGTTTGCACACAATTTCCCAGGTTAGATTACAGATATTTACTTAAAGGTTTCATTGTTAAGGTCATTTAGGGTTGCTTTTAATTCCGATCCTCCACCAGCAGAGAATCTGAACATCTTCACTGATATCAGCTAGGTGTATTACAGTCATTGCATCCTGTGACACAGGCAGAATTTTTTACTTTGTTTTATATTGCTGACAACTCAGACAGCTGTTGCTCCTTGTCCCTCATCTCTACACAAAGCTGGAAACTGCAGTGGTTTCACAACAGCCTATGCTGGGTATATACCTCTCTTTATTATGAAGAAAAGGTGGCAGAGTAACAAGGTGTTGCCACCAAAAGTCATGCAGGACTTTGAAGACTTTTACAGGTAAGTTAAAATTTAATTCAGAATGAATGTGTGAACTCGGTATGTTGGACTTCACTAACACCGTAACTAATGGCACTCATTTCTCTGTCTCTTAAGTAATGACTCATTCTTCAGCATGTATTATGGCCACATCATATGGCACTTAACCATCATATAGCCCACTTCTCCTTCCTCAAACCATTTTCCTCCACTTCAGTGGCAGAGACCCAGGCTGAATGTGTATACACCAGACTTATTTCCAGACTACCCAGATTTTCAAACAGAAATCTACATAGGCAAAACCCAGCAACTTCTTTCCACAACTTCTTGGCATAGACAAAGACTGGAAAAGCAGAGAGGAAGGAGCAAACAATGCAAGATTTATTTTTTTTAAGTCTGCAAATGTCCACCCCTCAAACTGTACTTGCCAGATTTGACAATGATGTACTTCATCTTACCTACACAGTAATTATCAGTACAAGGAGTGCTGCAACTGGCAGCCATGAGCCTATTGCAGTCTCTTGTTTGTGCTCTTTAGAGATCTGTAATCTTCTTGAGTTTTTAGGAGACAAAACATTCAGTGGGCCAGAGCCAGAGGGACCCTGTCTCATGCCTCAGCAGAGTCAGTGTCCGTGTTCTGTGCCAGCGGCCTCTTTTAAGTGTCTCTTACCAAACCAGTGGTGGTGAACTGCAGAGGAGTTCTCTCTGTCTCTCTCATGGAAACACAGGAAGTCTCCAGCAGCCCCATGGTTAAGGCAGTCTGAGCAGCCTTCAGACACATCCAAACCAGGACAGCATAGGAGAGAAGCAAATGTGATGTCAATAAACATCTACAGCCCAACAGCTCCGTTCATATCAGGGAGCAGAGCACAGGTGCACATGGTGTAATTTAATGCACAGATCTGTCAGACCTTACAGCCCATTGTCAAGCCCCGGTGTCTGTGGCACTGCCCTGGCATGAAGCTCTCTTTTCCCAAGCAAGTTGTGTTGCTTCAACTAGTAAAAATGTTCTCTAATGTTTGACAAATTACTTTTGGCACGTGTGTCAGCAAACTGGAGGCCAAGAACTCATTGCATGGGGAAGTCATAAGCACATTTCACAAAAACTCCTGTTATTGGTGCATTATAGTAATTTTGAATCTCAGTTGCTTAAACTGTCTCACAAAGGACAGCCAAAAGCTTTTAGAAGTGAAAAATTTCTCACATAGCTATCAGATATAAAGCGAAATGACAAAAACTAATGGCAATGCTGGAGAAAATAGTGATAATATAATGTTGAATAAGCTGGTTTTCACTCTCTTCTGCCTTAGGACACAGAAATATAGAGCCTAAGTAAAGATATCACCAAGACATCCAGGCCATGAAGTTTCTTTCAAGCACTCAGTGAAAACTCATTGGAAAATGCCTTGACTGACTTTATCAGTGCTGATTTTAATTTCATATTTCTGCACAGACATCTTGTGCATTGCACATGTGCAGAACCCTTCTTGTTGTACAGTGAAGTGCACACTAATGAACATGCCTCCTAGCAACATTAGCCCCATTTTATGCTTCCCAGGGCAAGGAACACTGATTATTCTTTTTCTTCCTCATGATCATTTGCATTACCGGGATGAAGATAAGGAACAGAGCAGTAATGCACCCAAAAATTAAAAACATTATGAGAACCAAGAAATCCATACAGTCCTTTTCAAAGATAATTTCAGACTAAATCTTTCCTTTTGGTCAGTGCTCACACTTCATTTCTTTCCTGCAGAATCCCTCCCTTGTAGGAATACAACCTAAATACAACAAAAGCACACTGCATGTGCTGCCACACTTGGCCAGGGCTGCTGGCACTGAATGCTGGGCTGCAGCTGGCTCCATGCTGGCATGAACACGTCCTCCAGCAGAAACAGCAATGCTCCTGGGCTGGCTGAAAGCCAGGGCAAGAGATAGGCCTGAGATTCATAAATGAGAGAGAGGGTTCTGGCTTCTGGGTTGTCTTTGTGCACCCTCCTTCAGAGGGATCACCTCCAGAAGGGATCAAGGCAAGCAAAAGGCTTTTAAGCAGGTGATACATTACAAGTGGGATGCCAGAGTGTAAGAACTGAAGTGTCTTGAGCTAAGGGACACCACTAGTGGCAATAGAAGTCATGTGTCTGAAAGCTAGATGCTGTTACATGGCACCTGACTCCCATAACTGAGGAGGGGTTGGATGGGGAGCATCACAACTTGCCCTAGAACATTTGAAAGGGAAGTTTCCCTCCTTTTCTAACTTTCTCCAACTTTTTTCCTGCAATGAAAGAACTGCTAATAGGCCAGCACCAGAGCTGAAACTAGTAACAAGTCAGTCACACACATTGTCTTCAAGTGTATGCAAAGAGAGTAAGTGGGATTAGAGAAAAAGAAAATCTACACCTGTACAACTCTAGGCTTTTGGGGATAATTGCTGTCTGCCTGTTCCTAACCTCAGCAGCTCTACGAGAAGTCAACAATCACTTATGTGCTGCAAAATGATGAAACACCACTTACTGCAGGCAAGTTGAAGGGATTTAGCATTTGAATTTTAGAAATATGAAAGTGATGCCCATAAAGATATTGCTGCCCTTCTTGTGAGCAACAGCAGAAAACCAGATTTTCTCAGTTCCACCTTAAAGAAAGGAAAAAAAAACTCTGTAGTTTGTTTCAAAGTCTTCTATACCAAAATGTTATCACACACATGACACACTCATGGGCACCAAGGTCAGGAGCTGTCAGCATCGGATAAGATCCTCTCTAGCTCATATCTCCTTTTTTAAGACAAAAGAGAGTCTCCTTGCCTCCAAAAAACAACACTGGTGAGAGATCCCACTGCTGCTGTGATCCCTCCTGACTTAAGCTATAGTTAATCTGTGATGGAGATCATCTGAAAGTGCCTATGTGTCTGGATTACCTAAGAATTACAACTGTCTCATTTTTCTCAATAGTTTTCTCACCTTTGTGGTTTCAGAGAAATGAGTGCAGAGGAAGACTGGAGTAACCAGCCAAGGAGGCACCAAAACTCAGCCTTGTACAAAAAAACCATAGCCAAGGTCATGCTGCAGCAACTGAGGTCCCCATAGCACAAGAAACAGTCTGATGTGAAGCACAGCAAAGCGCAGACATGATAAAAATGCAAGTGGAAAGATCTGATAATGCCCCCTGCCACAAATTTTTATTCCTCATAATACAAACTCTCTTCCACCTGTGATTATGTTGGCCTGCGATGCTGGAAAGAGTAATATTGTTCTTCTATTGACAGCTTTTATATAGACTTTAAAATGCCCTAAATTAAAACTCTGGTTTTTACATTATACAAACAGATCTTGATATCAAAGCAGAGAGGGATATTACAACTTTCTACTTATTCGTTTCTAGCAGATAAAGTTATAAACAGGTTAAAAATCTTATTTTGAAATTTTAAAGAGAAGTAAACACCTCTTTGATGGTTGCATTAAATGCCAATCCTTACATAAGATGAAATTTAACTGCCAGGATCCAACAGCTTTTAGGTACCTAATTTTTAAACTCTATGCTCCACAAGACAACTGTGAATTACTACTTCTGAAACTAACAGAAGACCCTCAGGGCACAGCAGATCTCTCCTCCTAAAACTCTCATGAAAGCCATCAGCAAAGGACACCCTTTCCACAGCTCATTCCTGAATCTGGCCAGCCCAGGCATGCTTTTGGGTGCCCCTGAGCCTCACACTGAGGTGCTGGCTAGTAAAGAGAGCTGCTTTTCCTTTAGGTGTTTGCTTCCTCAGTATCTCATGGCAACCCCATCCACCTCAACACTGGATGCAAGGCTACGCAAAAATAAAACTTCTTTGTAACAACCAAATAAATGCAAGATAATTACAGTCAGTTTTAAAACAAACAAATGAACAAAGACATAAGCTCTGGGTCTGAATCTACCTGGACTCCCCCTTTCTAAAGAAGAAGGGGCTCAGACAGGTGTAACTCAAAGAAATCACCAGCCTGTGGTGCCTTACGGGCAACACAGAAGTCATAGAATAGCAGGTTTTTACCATGAACTGAGAAAATATTTGATACTAATACATGGTCTGCTAAAAGGAAGGCTAAATCCTCCTGTTCATCACGGACCAGTTGTGAGTCTATGCTGAAATGAGATGTGACAACAAGCAGCCACTTTCACATGATAAACTCTGCAGGAGGGAGGAAGATGAACAAAGGACTCTGAACTTGAGAGGGGTTGAGACATACCACGGAGAAGATTTTCATCAATACACACTTATATACACATAACGAAAATAGGAGAACAGTAGTCCCTGCTTGCTTTTGTGACCAACAGAGAGATGGTTTAACAGCCAAGCCTCAAGAGTGCCACCAGATACCAACTGAAATCCCTGGCATTTACAGAAAGAGGTTGTTTCAGACAGGGAGCTCCCATTCTTCTTTGAAAATTTGTTTATATGTCAGAAATCAAGCTATTTCAGCATCAATAGTAGAATGAAGGTGGCAAAATGAAGAATTGCAGCATCAGTGTGTGTTTCAGCTTTCCTGCCAGGCTCTAGCCCCTCTCTGGGGCAGGTTGCCAGCACCCCTTTCTGCACCCAAGTGTGACTGAACCAAAGGCAGGCAAAAATACTCTGCCATACTCTCTCAGTGTGGGAAGTAATAATATTGCTACATTTATTTCATAGACTTCATCCTATAAACCTTCAACACACCAAGAAATTCCAGCTGCATAGAAGAATGATCTCTGCCACTCAAGGGCCTTTTTGGCTGAAATGCAGCTACATTTTCATATACAAATGGGTGAAGACTGCTGCAGCAGCAAGCAGAATATTTTGCTCTAAATCAGAGCTTTGCCAACATGGGAAGGGCTACTTCAGTGAGATTTCCTACCACAGGATTTCCAGAATTGTTTGCATCTGTCGAAACTACTGCCAAACCACTCTTCAAACTGAGCAGTTTGCCAGTATTCAACAGAACAAGATTAATTCAGCAGTTTTATTTGCATATTTGTCCCAATATTAATCTGAAAGAAACCTCTTTTGAATAGGGAGAGGGAGGGTTTATGCAGTCTGCTCATCACTCGGGCTGAGCCAACCCAGAAGGACCCATCATTCAGTTTATCCTTTCTGAAGCTGCAAATAAGTGGGTGTTTTGCTGCCATGTTCTTATGGGCACAAGTAGTTAATCCACATTTTTCTAACAAAGCAGGACGGGTTTGTTTTCTTCCCTAGATCCTATTTGCTTTAAGTTGTCTCTATCACATATAATGTATCTGGCAACAGGCTTTCTTTAAAAGTAAAAAAAACAAAACATCACCCACAGGAAACATTTGGGCGATTAAAAAAAAAATTTAAAAATCCACACACTGATTTCATTAAGATTTTGATGATGCCCTGGTGATTTGTGCCTGAAAATAACTGTGGGGTTTGGTAACAGCCTTTCCCCAGCCACATGTGCTCACATCCCCATCTGATCTTTACTCCGATGGGCAATTTCTTCTCTTCCTTTCTCTGCAGCCAATTCCAGCCCCCTCAAGCCTCTCAGCACAACGCTACCTGATGTCACTCAAGTCCAGGCCATTTTATGCCATTATTCTATTTGTGAGCAGGCACTGGCAGCAGCTTCTCCTGCCCCTTCACCATCGTGTTTCCTCTCAGACAGCATTCTTGATGAGCACAGCACCACACCTGCACCTCCTGCGTGCTGCTGGATTGTGCTACACTTTCCTTTGCACCTTCCATGTGCCTGCAGTCCCTCTCACCAGGCTGACAGATAGCACATCGACTTTTAGAATGTGATGTAATTTTACATGCCACATCATATGTGAATTCAAGGCTAATTAGATTCTGAAATCATTAATACACAGATTTTTTTATCTGGTAAAGATTTACTGGGAAAGAATATAGGTGAGAAACTGAAGTGCAGACCCTTTCTAAAGCATCCTTCCAGTGACAGCATATTGCTCTCCTCTCTTCTCTTCCTCACAGCACAGCTACACTCTGCAAGTTAACTGAAAATAAGGCAGAAGATTACACTTTCACTTTGTGGTTATGATTTCTAGAACACTCTTCCAGTAAATGCACTTAACACCACCTCTCTCTGCTCTTAAGTACAAAACTTAATTAAATTCTAACAAGTTACAAAGCCTTATGAAGTTGGACTGGGCATAAGACCTAATTTCAAATAAAGGCACTCGAACCTAGGTGTTCACATGCACCCTGTGCATTTACAGTTCCACTGTAATCCCCCTGTCAATGCAATCTGATGCCCAGAGACATCTCAATAAGACAAGCTAGTACGAGTGGCCTCCAGTTGCACCTGTGCAGCAATTAGGCATATTTAAGGTGTCCAAGGACAATCCCTGGGCCTCCAGCTGGAGGTCGAAAAAGACACAGATCATCCCTGAACCCTCCTACACCTACCAACTGTGTGTAGGTATTGCAGATGCTGTAGGACATGCCAGACAACATCAGACAGCTGTGCGGACACAGTCAAATCCCCTCTTTCAGGGGATTGTTTTAGGATGAGCCCATCTGCTTTATGGGTCTGTTTTCTCTAATGGGAGCTAAGACACTTGACTCCCAAGCAGACACTTACTGTGATATCTGTGTTGTTCCCAGGGGTGAGTCCCTTGAGTGAGCATGGAGAGAGGTCCTGATGCATCCCTGAGAAGCAGAATACTATGAACAAAATCCAGAACTTCTCCGTACAGGCAGACTCCCAGATGAACTGCCTGAAAACCAGAATAATGCTTTTTTTTTGAAGTTCAAAAGGTGTTTTTCGCAGTCTCTTTCTCTGAACAGGTTGAAACAGATGAGAATATCCCCCTTGGCTACTGCCCTCAAAAATGAGATCACTCTCGGAGACATGGCATTGCCATTTTCAGAACAAGTTCTGATTAAAGGATGAGAGTGTGAGCCACAGAACAAAACAGGTTTTCTAGCACAGAGCCACAGGCAGCTACAACTATTTGAGGCTCCATTTACAGCAGAATGGAGAGGGCAACTTTTGTAAGCTGTTAGTATATCCAGTAGTGATAATTAAAGCTGATTAATGCTTCCAGTCAGCAGAAAAAAGAGGCATTTTTGCAAGGTTGTCACATCCGGGAGTCACATACATCTCACACAGTATCTGGGGCCCAGCACAACAAAAGTCTTTGCAGACCCTCATGCTAAGGGCAGAGTATCTCCTATGAAAGTGTTTTGTACACTGCAAGCTGGATAATGAGAAAACCACATACTTGTAAATTAATTTTTAATAGGTGTAGTTCATTAGCAAAATGCTGCACAGCTAAATTCTGCTTTCCAAACACAGATCAGCACTTGAAATTCTTTTTACATGCAATTTCTTCCTCTACCTTATTGTGGTGGATTGACCCTGGATAAACGCCTGGTGTCCAGCAAAACTCTTTCAAGGCCTTTTCTTCCTCCCCTTTCACTTTCCAGAGGGAAGGGAAAAAAAAAAGCTAGGAATTTACGGCTAGAGATAATAACCGAAAGAGGAGCTTTGATTAATACCATGGGCAAAGCAGAACTTAGAATAATGCTTAAATTTATTACTAACAAACTAATGTTGCCTTAAGGAGCGAGGAAAAAAAACTTCAGGCAACTTCAGTAGGAGATAAGTGAGCAGGAGCTTTAATGAGCCTTCAGGTTCCAGGAATACATTCACACAGGAATTCCCCCCTTTAGACCCTCATTACAAGATTTTATAATAGTGTCCATCCAAACCCATTCTGTTATTTCCCCCAGTCCTGCCCCATTCCGCCCTCGGCACACCCTGTTAGGAATTGAGTCTGGGGTCTCAGGACCCTTCCTTCATCTTCGTTGTCTTCTTCACAGCACGTCAGGTCCTTGGAGGCCTTCCAAAGCTTCAGATTTGGAGGTCCTTCTGTCCCTGTCTCTATCTTGTGGTACAGGCTTCATGGTGCTTTTCTGCAGTTCTACCTTGAAATAAAGACTAAACAGCTAATGGAATTCTAAGGGGTTGATATAGGATGGGATTAGTATGTATAAACATTCAGCTACTGAAGTTATATTACTAGTCCATTAGATCTACAATATTTCTAACATTTATAAAATTGAAAAATCAAAAATCAAAGAAACCCTTAGGCATCACAAAAAATAAGAAATAAAAACAGGTTAGAAACACTTTTCCACCACCACCCTAGGTCTGTCCATGCCCCTCCTTCTCCCAATGGTGTGGGGGACAGGGGAATGGAAGGTTTACCATCAGTTGTTGTTGCCTCAGCCATTCGCAGATGTAACTACAAAACTTCAGCAGCAGTTCTGTCTCAGGGGCCTTTCCTGTGGGCTGCAAAGGGGACAGCTCGCTTCACCACAGTTGTCACCGTGGTCACAGGGGAATCACAACTCTGAGTCTTTCCCTTGCATTCTGTGGGGTCCCCCCCATGAGAGAGATCCTCTGCTCTCTCGTGGGTCATTCCATGGGGTGCAGTCTCTCATGAAAAGCTGGCTGTACCTATTAAGCGTGGGTTTCTCTCTCCGTGGGTCTTGGCCACAAATATTTGCCAGACTCTGCTCCACCTTGGGGGCCTCTTGCTAAACATGGACCTCTCCCTCCATGGGTCTCATCTGCAAATCTTTGCAGGACCTCTGCTCCACCTTGGGGGCCTCCCACGAGGTAACAGGTTCTTTCATGCATCCACCTGCTCTGACAGGGCGGTCTTTGCACCCTAATGGATCCCATGGGCTTCGAGGGGACAACTCATAATCACCATGGTCATCACCACACAGTCAGGGAATAATAGTTTGAAGTCCTTTCCCTGATCCATGGAGTCCCTCCCCCTCCTTCTCCTCTTCTCCTGCACTAACCTTGATGTCTCCATTGTGATGTTGTTAATCCATGGCTGCCAATTTCTAACTGTACAACAACTGCTTAAATAAGTTTTCATGCAGGGCATAACTTAATGGTTCAAAAGCAGGAAGTTTTCCTCGGAGCTGGCCCTCATTGGCTCTGCTCTATTGAATGGAGGGAAACTTCCATAGGCTTTCAATCTTCCTCATAAAAAAAAAAAACCTAATCAGAGAAACCCACGACACTTATATAGAAAATAAAGCAAAATGCGTCTCCTTTTTTCTTCTGTATTCACCCTACAATGTAGTGCATCTGTTTCTAGTCTCGCATTTTATTTTCTGGTGTTAGGAAATTCAGGGCTTCATATCCATTACTGATAGAATTATACTGAAAAAAAACGTGATTTCCTTCTCATATTAATACATCAGGGAAAGAATTCCTGCACCTGAACATGTCCATGTGTGAACCCAAGGGCTTCTGGAGCCTCAGAAACACAAATGACAGTTATAAGTACTGACTGTAGTTAAAGAACTCAGAGTCCACTCAGATATATGCCTCGAGAAAACCAATGAACTGTTTCTGCCCAAAATTCCTCCTGGTAGCACAGCAGGCTAGAAAATCATAGCTAAACACTCCTTCCTGCACATGAACTAACCCTTTACTGAAGTATAGCTTAGAGCTTTCTTCTCAAGTATCATGGGTTTCTGTGGGTGGGGTTTTGGTTGGGGGAGGGGTGGCTTCTGTTAGAAGCTGCTAGAAGTTTCCCCTGTCCTGTGGAGCCAATGATAGTCAGGTCCAGGAGGGACTTCCTGCTTTTGAATCATAGTACCACCTCTGTGTGAGAACAGATTTAAGAACAGGAGTTGTACAGTTGAAATTGCACTCATGGATTAGCAATGCAGACATCAAGGTCAGAGCAGGAGGAGAAGGAGGAGGAGGGACCCCATGGGAGAGTGGAAGAACTCGGAGCTATGATCCCCTGTAGCCCATGGTGAGGACCATGGTGAGGTGAGCTGTCCCCACAAATCCCATGGGTGGCCATCGGGGTGCAAGGACCCCCCTGCTAGAGCAGGAGGATGCATGAAGGAGGCTGTTACTTCGTGGGACGTTCAAGATGGAGCAGAGTCCTGAAAGAGACTTGTGGTCGTGCCCTGTGCGGAGGGAAACCCACGCTAAAGCAGGTACAGCTTACCCATAAGACACTGCATCTGATGGAGTGACCCATGGGAGAGCAGAGGGTTATCTCCTGTGGGAGGGACCCCACAGAAAGCAGGGCAAGAACTCAGAGCTATGATTCCCTGTAGCCACGGTGAGGACCACGGTGAAACGGATTGTCTCCCTGAAGCCCATGGACAGACCCGCTGGACAGCAGATTTGGAAGAATTGCTGCCCAAAAGGTCTTGGACTTCTATGTTTGCAAGTGGCTGAAAGCAACAACTGAGTGCAAACCTTCCATTCCCTGTCCCCCACTTGCGGGGAGAAGGGAGAGCCTGGAAGGAGGGAGAAGTGGTGGAAAAGTGTTTGCAAGACTGTTTTATTTCTTACTTTTAGTTCTTAGCTTGTTATTAATAAATTTAAGCATTATTCTGAGTCTGTTGTGCCCACTGAAGTTAATCAGACTTTCTCCTAGGCCTTAGCTCTACTCGTAAATTCTTAGCTGGTTGTTTTTTTTTCCTCTCCCTCTGGAAATGTGAAGGACGGGGTATCAAAGCTGTTTGGGTGGACACTGGACATTCAGCCAGGGTCAAACAGCCACATCAAGAGACTAAGAGAGGCATTCCACAAAATTAATGGTCCATTTCCTGTGCAATATGCTGAAGTCTAATATTTCTTCCTTGGATTTATAGCACTTAGAGGAGGAGGAGCTGGAAGCCATCATGCAGCAGGAAAGTTCTGATGGAGTTGTCATCACAGAAACATGGTGGGATTACTGGCATGACTGAAGTACTGCTGTGGATGGCTATGGGCTCTTCAGAAAGGACAGGAGAAGCAGGAGAGGTGCAGGGATGGCTCTGTATGTTGGGGAGTCTCTTGACTCTCCAGAGCTCAAAGTCAGTGACAGCAAGGTTGAGTGCCCATGGGTGAGAATCAGGGGGAGGCAACGAGGCTGACATCTTGGTGGGAGTCTTCTAGACCACCCAGCCAGGGTGAGAGGTGGATGAATTATTCAGCAAGCAGCTGGCAGATGTTTCAAGATCACCAGCCCTTGCTCCTGTGGGAACCTTTCACCTGCCAGATGTGTGCTGGGAACTCAGTCCAGCGGAGAAGAGGTCTGGGAGGTTCCTGACTGTGCACAGGAGATCCTCTTGCCGCAGCTGATGAGCACCCTGACAGGGGTCGTGCAATGCTGGACCTGCTGTTTACAAATAGAGAAGGGCTGGGGGGAGATATGGTGGTTGGAGGCCACTGGGGTACAATCACCATGAAAGGATGAAGTTTTCAATACTTGGTGAAACAAAACCTCTGTCCTGGAGTAGAGAGGGCAGAGTACCTTGGGAAACAGCCCTTCAAAACAAAGGGGTCTAGGAAGGATAGACAGACTTCCAGAAAGAGATCTTGAACGCACAGGAGCAGCCTGTCCCTGTGTGTCAAAAGCTGAGCCAGTGGGGAAGAGAACAGGCCTGGCTGGGCAGGCAGGTTTTGCAGGAACTCAGAGGATAAAAGGGGAGTTATCACCTTTAGAAAAAGGGAGAGGCAATTCAGGAAGTGTTTAAGGATGTCATTGGGCCATGCAGAAGGAAAACTAGAGAGGTAAAAGCACAGTTTGAACTTAATCTGGCCACTTCTATAGAAGATATTAAAAAGTGGTTTTATAAATACACTAATGGCAAAAGGAGGGACAAGGAAAACCTCCATTCTCTATTGGACATGGGAGGGAATATAGTTACCAAAGATGAGGAAAAGGCTGAGGTACTTAACACCTTCTGTGCCTCAGTTTTCAACAATAGGATAGGCCATACTCAGGGCAGCTAGCCCCTTGAGTTGGGAGACAGGGATGGGGAGCTCAATATCCCCCTGTAATCCAGGAGGAAGCAGTGAGTGACCTGCTGAGCCACTTGGATCATCACAAGTGTATGGGACCAGTTGGGATACATCCTAGGGTGGAGGTAACTGATGGAAGAGCTCACAAAGCCACTCTCCATCATTTACCATCAGTGCTGACTCACCAGGGAGGTCCCAGATGACTGGAACTTTGCCAGTGTGACATCCATCCACAAGAAGGACCCGAAAGAGGATCCAGGGAACTCCAGTCCTGTCAGCCTGACCTCAGTGCCTGGCAAGGTTATGGAGCAGATCATCTGGACTGAGACCACATGGCACATCCAGGACGGCCTGGGGATCAGACCCAGCCAGGACAGATTTAAGAGGGGCAGGTCCTGCCTGACTACCCTGGAATCCTTTTATGACCAGGTGACCTGACTGGTGGATGAGGGGAAGGCTGTGGATGTGTCTGCTTGGCCTTCAGCAAAGCCTTTGACACCATCTCCCGTGGCACACTCCTGGCACAGCTGCACCCATGGCTTGGACAGGAGCACTCTCTGCTGGGTTAAGAACTGTCTGATGGCCAGGCCCAGAGAGTGCTGGGCAATGGTGCTGCATCCAGATGGCATCCGGGCACCAGTGGTGTCCCCAGGGATCAGTGCTGGACCCAGTCCTGTTTAATGCCTTTATTGATGATACGGGTGAGTGGATCTAGTCCACCATCAGCAAGTTTACAGATGAGACCAAGCTGGGGGTGTGTGGATGTGCTGGAGGGCAGGAAGGCTCTGCAGAGGGAGCTGGACAGGCTGGAGGGATGGGCTGATTCCCACAGGATGAGGTTCAACAAGGCCAAGTGCAGGGTCTTGCCCTTTGGCCACAGCAAGCCCCTGCAGCAGCACAGGCTGGGCCAGAGTGGCTGGAGAGGGGCCAGGCACAAAGGGTCCTGGGGGCACTGATGGACAGCAGCTGGACATGAGCAGAGTGTGCCCAGGAGGCCAAGAAAGCCAAGGGCATCCTGGCCTGCAGCACCAAGAGTGTGGGCAGTGGGAGCAGGGAAGGGATTCTGCCCCTGCCCTGGGCACTGCTGAGGCCACCCCTCGAGTGCTGTGTCCAGTGTTCACAGGTCAGGAGGGATGTTGAGGTGCTAGAGTGGGTCCAGGGAAGGGCAGCAATGCTGGTGAAGGGTCTGGAGCACAAGTGCTGAGGAGAGGCAGAGGGAGCTGGGCTTATTGAGCCTGCAGAGGAGGAGGCTCAGGGGAGACCTTCTCACTCTCTACAATTTCCTGACAGGAGGGTGTAGCCCCCCAGGTGGGGTTGGTCTCTTCTCCCAGGGACCCAGCAGTAGGACAAAACAGTACAATCTTAAACTGCACCAGGGGACTTTAGTTTGGACATTAGGAAGAAGTTCTTTACAGGGAGAGCGACTGGGCATTGGAATGGGCTGCCCAGGGAGGTGGTGGAGTCCCTGTCCCTGGAGGTGTTTATGGAGAGACTGGATGTGGGACTCAGTGCCATGGTCTAGTAGACAAGGTGGTGTTAGGTCATAGGTTAGACGTGATGATCTCAGAAGTCTTTTCCAGCCTAGTTGATTATGTGATATAGTGTTTGCTGTATGGAGGAATACAGTACATGTAGCATTTATAGTACTACCACTGAACAAAATGATCAGAGTGCACATGCCTTGGAATTCTCCTTGCAGGCTTCCCATCTTTCCCAACTCTGATGCAGTTTATATGTAGCATTGAGATATTTTCATATAGATGCAATACACAAGTAAATCTTCTCTATCCCTCTGCACACTCTATGGGGAACAGCTACTGCCTTTCTAGGCGCCATGATAGGTCAATGAAACTCCTGCAGTAGCCCAGACATTATCTTTATAGAAGACTGCTCTGAAAAGCACAGTTGGCAAAGCTTTGCCTTTTGCTTCAAGAATGGACACACAGATTTAACTCTTAGTATGTTTGCCTGTGCCAAAAGCTAGCTACTGAAACACTTAAATTCCAGCCCATGCAGTAAACCTTGGCTGTGTCAACTACAGGAAAAAAACAGTTAAAAAACCAAAACAACAAACAAAACCAAAAACTATAACCAAAACAGAACCAAAAAAACCCCAAAGAAAACAAAAACAAAACAAAGCAACAACAAAAAAACAAACCCCAAACCAACCAAACAAACAAAAAAACAAGCAGCAAACGTATCTGGCAAATCCCTTGCCAAGATGAACAAGTAATGGATAATTGCGTGTCCCTACTCAGCACCTGCTCACACTGTGCCCAGGGCACCCCAAAAGGCTGCAGCACGCTGTACTGTCTCCATCACACAGGTACTTCTGCTGCGCTTCCCTCACAGCCCTGAGCTCTGGGGCACTGTCCCTTCCCTCTCCTTCCCCACCATAGCATGTGTTTCAGCCAATTATAGGGCTACCTGGATAATAAACCTGGCACTTTTTCTTCTGCAAGTTGCCATAGAAATCCCAATATTTGTGTTTTCTCTTGAATGTAGCAATATACCATGGCTGCTTTAATAGAAACTGTCAAGCATCACAGCTCAAGCGTGGAAACTCTGGAATGCTTAATTTGAAGTCAGCAGTTCCCAAGCCTTCTATCTCAGTACCTATGTGTAGGCTTCATCTTTAAAAGATGCATGTTTTGGCAAAACTTATCAAAGCACAGCACACAAGTAAGAACTTTATGGGTAATCTTATTCAGACAGCAGTACCTATAGATTATAACCATATATGCATGCCATTCCACTGAGGCTGCACAGACTTATGGCAGTGCTGCAGAACAGAGCAGCTGCAGGTTCCCGACTGCTTCAGTGAGCAGGATCCATGTTTAAATAAATGCAACTACCACATTTTCATCCTTTTGAATGAATTTTTCATCTATCGGAATAAACTCCAAGTTTTATTCAGAATTACTGTATGTATATGAATACACACATACAGATGCTGAAGAGCTGGCAGCCACAGAACATAAGCAATTCAGTGGAAGAGCACAGTGCATATTTGACAGTCTCACTAATTTTAAATATATTTCAGAAATTAGTGGCTGGTCCCACAAGACCATGAGTCACAGAAACACTGTTGTGCTGAAGACAGTATTTGGGGCATTTTGGTCAGATTTATTCTTTCAAGCAATTCTAAAGAAAACAGCAGGCCATGGAGTGCTCCAAGAACTGAGAAAGGTTGGGAAATTCCCTGTTATTAGCAATCAGACCACGCAGACATTTATTGTGAACAGCAGTTACATTGAAAACTTGAAAACATCCCCTGTCTACCAATAACACAACCAGCCACAAGTTTCATTAAGAGCCAGTAGCAATAGTGCCTGGTAATGACTGGTTTTGTGTCTCTGTACTCACTGTTGTGCAGCTGATTTCTGTGCTGTTTCCCTAGGGATGACCACATGCTGCAAGAGGAAAGCTATATTCCTACCTTCTGCCATGACCACAGTCCTGTGATTTGACAGGTGAGAGCTTAAATATCTTTTTTGGCTGTGGTTTTCTCCCAAATAAAAAAATCGAAAGTTAGCACTCCAGCCTTCCAGAGCAAGCAGAGAAGTGCTCAGCAGAGCTCAGAGGGCTTTCAGGGCATGCTTAGCAAGCAGATCCTGAAGAGGAGAGCTGAGACATGCTCGTTGGAGGGTAGACTAGACAAAGTAGGGAGGAGAGCCTTTTAGAGCTGTCTAGTGACAGAGACAGGATAGTTAGTCTTCCAGAGGCCCTGTTGACTCAGGGCCTCGGAACATTAAAGCATTAGCTCTCCTCTGCTGACTCTGCAGTACAAGACACCAACTCATGAACAGCAGTTTACTTTTTTGAGGTTGAATGCAGCTCCTCAGCCAATCTGGACCAAAACAAAACACGTGAGCAAACAGAAAGTGGTAAATGCTCTTTGAAACGCAGTGTCCAGGATTAAAGCAAGATCTGTCCTATATTCTAATTCATACCAGACAAGCATATTCCCATACAGAAGCATGGTGACTTTGTAAAGAAGTTTATTACACTGGCTTTAGAGAAAAACACTTAAGGAGAAGAGGAAATTGCAGAAGTAGTTAAGACAGCAGTTTGCATTTTCAGACTGAATGTCCCTAAACATAATGTGTTCCTGTTTTTCCCCCCCCCAGGTTAACAGGAACACAAAACCACAAATACGTATCGCTACCTCTATGGGTTTTCAAAGGATAAAGTAAACACAGTGTTGTGGTTTAGGAATGGTGCTCCCCAATTTAATTCTCCCACCAAGACTCTCCAAACCACAGTGCTGGTCACTCATGCCCCCTTTTACTCTCTTGCCCCATCTTCCACAGGTGGCTGGAGAGGAGAATTGGAGGTTCAAAAAGCAAAGATCATGGGTTGAGATAAGAGCAATTTACTGGAAACAGCAATGAGATAGGAAAATGAACAGTAACAGCAACAATATTAACAACACCTTGACTGCTTCTCCTGCCCACTTGCTCACCCAGAGCAGAGACCTTCTCCCCACTTTCAACCCACCCCAGATGTGTTTATCCAGCTGTGGGCTGGACAGCTTGTCCAGAAGGATCTTGAGAGGGACAGCATCAAAAGCTTTACTAAAATCCAAAAAGGTCACGTCAGCTGGCTTCCACTGATCAGCCAGGTGCGTTGCCCTGTAGTAGAAGGAAATCAGTTTGGATAAGTAGGACTTTCCTGTCCTGAAGCCGTGCTGGCTGTGACCGATGACAGCGTTGTCTTTTGAGTGTTTTTCAATATCAGAATAATCCTCTCCATATCTTTACCAGGCACTGAAGTGAGATTAAAAGGCCTGTAAATTCCAAGGTCCAGCTTCTTGCCCTTCTTGAAAATTGGGACAACATTTGCCAGCTTCTGGACTTGTGGGACCTCTCTGGATTCCTGAGACTGCTCAAAAATCATCAAGAGAGGTTTTGTGATGACATCAGCAGCTTTTTGAGGATTCTGGGATGAATCCTATCAGGCCCCATAGATTTGTAGGGATCCAGCTGGAGCAGCAGATCCCACACAAGCTCAGAGTCAGCTGGAAGTTGATCATTCTTATAGTCCTGGTCCTCCAGCTCAGGCACTGAGACTTCCTTGGTCCATCATCCCTGCTGAAGACAAAGGCAAAGAAAGTGTTAAACCCCTCTGCCTTATCTCTGCCCCTGTTAGTATCCTAAAATACAGGACACTCAACATAAAATTCAAAGCTGGAAATGAGAACTTGGACAGAATGACTTTCTAACCATGTTAAGAAAAAAAACCAAAAAACAACAACAGCAACAAAAAAAAACTAAACTGCTGTAAAGAAGACATCTCTTGCCACACTCACCACACAAGAGTCACTTTTGCTTCCCAGTCTGTCACCATAACAGCTCACCTTAGTCATGGTGCACATCACAGACTTGCTGCTGGCTGGGTGAGAAACCTAAGCGAAAAAACTTGAACTACCTTGGGAAAGTGGTATGGGGATTTTTTCCTTAACTGTATCTGTTCAGCCACCATCAGCCCCTCACATCAAAGCACTATAGCCACAAAATCTTTTTAATAATTACATTTATATTTCACTGAATTTTACATTCCACTCTGACTATGCAACTACCTACTTCAATCAATAACAAGTATTCTATTTGTGACATTTTGCCCGACTCTTCCACATAGCCCTCCTTATTCCCCTGAAAGATATATTAGTAGCTTACTCTGAAATTTGGGGTGACATATGTGTGGTCCATCTGTGCTCTGTGTGTGCAGACAGGTGCATCTATCAGGCCTGGATGATGGCATAAGTCTTGCAGATAAATTCCTGCTGCAGAGAGGCCATGCCACTTCAGTAACTATACTCTTTTAATTCAGGCTAAGGAGGAACCAGCACGTAAGTATCCAGTTGAGTGCAGTCCCTTTGAAGGTTCTGTGTCTGGAGATTGGGGTCTGCTTCTGCATCTACATCCCCTTCGAGGGATTGAGAAGGCAAACTGTTGTGTCATAGTACTCAGGCAGTTCTTTTCTTGGGGTTCCGGCACACAGTGTCTTTGACATGAGCACTGTAATTGTTGCCATTTGAATGCCATATGAGCTCTTGTTCCCTGTACAGTTGATGTCTCCTGAAATGCCCAAACTCAGCCATTTCGAAGCTCTTTGAAGGAGTGCTCAGTCCTGTGCAGGCAGGAGGACAAGATCAAATTTAGTTCTCATTTCACAGGAAATTCCCGGGAAGCCTATTTCAAACTCATCCTTTTGATTAGTCACAGCAGAAAGAGCATTTAAGAGTAACACATGGTACCCCTTTAGGACTGGCTCTTTTTTATTTTAGCTACGTAGATTTTAGCACTTTTAATTTTTGATCTAATCAAACAAGCTCAGAGTTGTGTTTTCTAATACTTTCCCAAATGCAGACTAAAGCTGCCTATATCCCTGTGTCTGTATTTATATGCACACACAGTATAACCATCCTCAGAATAGATTGAGAAGTCTTCATTTAAGCAGAAAATATGCTATAATATAATACAGTAAATTAAATAGACCCTCCCCAGAGAAACAGAAGGCAGTGATCAGCTCTGAAGACTCTATTTAGTCCCTGTCAAAGATAATGAGAGCAGGCACACACAAAGGTCAGCAGACATCTGAAGTTTTTCCTCCCACCTCCCCATGAAGATGCACATTCCCTTGGTTTTCCTTGGGAAGATCTGTGTGCTGGTGAAGTTAGTTGGTAGTGCTGGAGTTTGTTTTCCCTCCTGACACACTAACAGATACTAATGGACTCTGTGCTCAGGCGTGCTGAGGATGAAAATCAGCACTTAGCACCTTTAATCTGCAGTGTCTTTCAAACTTTGCCTGACATTAACACCATCTTATTTTTTAAGAATTTAAACAAATGTAAAAAATTAAATATGTCCTTCCCTGCTCATATTTATATACAATTTGTATGATTAAGTGGGTTTGCTTATACAATATATAGACAGGTAACAGTGGTAGATTGACAGAAATTAGCCAGAGCTGACAAATCAGAAACCAAAATTATCCTATTTCCTCTCTCACAGGTTCATCTGGGCTCAAAGTTCAAGCTCTGCTTGGTGCAGGTCCTGAGTTTATAGCTTTGTGATCCTCAGGGAATCTCCTGTGTCCTATGGACTTCCCAGTAACTACTTTGAGGCTGTCTTATTTACATGCTCCAACAGACACAAATTGCTTAACCTCGGGACTACCCCAGGATCACCTTTATCAGTTCAACCCTAGGGACAAAGCTTTGTATCTGAGAAAATCATGACAGCAATGGAGAATATTGGTCTCACCAGTCCAAGGCTGATGGGGATCTATAGATGCTGCACTCCAGGGGAAACCTGCTCAGCTCTGCCATTCCCTAGAATCCAGGAGCTGTTATTGTATTTGGCTTCCTACCTGCCAGGCAGGCTTAAACCACTTCTTTGGCAGCAGCACTGATTTCAGCACCTGTCCTCAACTGGCCAAATGCTTCAAGGATTACTGGGGAAAGGAGCGACAGGAAGAGGACCAAGCTCACAGGACTGTCTCATTCTAATCTTTTTCCTCGTGAAAAATTTATTAGGGTAAGAAACTTACCATTTCCCTCAAGAAAGGAAGAAAAAGAGAGCACAAGAGGTAAAAAACTGAGCAAAAAATGCCAATGATGAACTCACCTCCATTTCTTGTGATGCCAGACAGCTCAACAGGAGAAGTTTGGGCAGTTTTGCTTTCTTATTCTCAAAGGTAAACCTATCCACTGTTCTTACTGGTCAGTTAAACACTAAAATGACTCTTGGCCTAAAAAGGGTGCTCTGGCAGAGGTGGGAATGACTGGGGGACAGGGTTCCTCCTATGTTACAATCTTCCTTTAGGAATTGTCACCCAAGATTTGTTCATTATTTTAGAGCAAAGAGGGTTTGCTCTTGTTTTCCCAAAGTTCTTTAACACTTGATATGCAGCCCTCTAAATCTCACTACCCAAACAGAGGTTGTTATTTCATTTCCTGATTACAGTTATCTCATGCTTCCAATGCAACACCACTTAAGTGTCCCTGATACTGATGTCCATAGGACTGGTATACCACAGAGAATCCTGGCTAACTGGAACCTATGTGATGGAAATTCACTCACTAGACATCAGGTTTTATTTTCTTTTACACTAACAGGACTTCATAGTATGAGGTAGCACAAAGTTTGGGACAACAATGACGAGGCATCTTATAATTACCAGGAGGATGAAAAAAAGGACCAGATCAGATATTAAAGATCAGTTTAAACAGGGAGAAAATGACATAAGGAAATCAAATACTGTTTAAATAATGCTTACTTGGCTTAATGGCTCAAAGAAGAGCAGTATCCAAGTGCCTGTCTCTGTTCTCAAACTCCTGTACACACAGACATAAACCATGAATGTAGGCTGTCATGTAGAAACCAAGGCTTCACAAATGATTCCTAGTAGTGCTGGTTTTCAGGTAGTACAGAGAGAAAAAAAAAGAATTCAATTTGTGCAGATGGTAAATACACAGTTTAAATTAAAAGATGGTCTTTTATTATCCAAGGTTTAAACTGAGGCATTAAATGTACAGATTTAATAAGCTTTCCCACAATTTTATTGCCATGCTACTTCCACTGAGGAAGAGCAGGGTTGGCAAGGGGGAAGGAAGCTGGAGTTTGAAAGCTAATACAAACCATAATTTTTTTCTCCTGCAGAAGATAAAATTCCTGCTGTAGGCCATTTAGAAACCACACTACTGACCATATCATTCATATCTGAAAGGACACAATTCCTACAAACGCAAATGTCTTTTCACACTGACTAGGCAACACAAAGCTACACAACATAAGGATTTTTTTTATTATTTTTTTTGCTGATGCAATGTCTTTTCCTAGCTAATCCTATGAGACTATTGCTGTAGAAGACATGCATACAAAATTCAGCAACCACAAACCAAAGACCTTAGGTACATGCAAGAAGGATGTTTCTGTCACATCATGCAGCAGAAGCTAAAATCACTCATTAAATTTTGAGGGATATCTCATTTGGCACAGCTCTCTGATAATATTTTTTCAAGGCTGTGTTTAGGGAGTCAGTTGCATCCATTTTCTTGCTTACAGGTCATGAGTAGTCTAAAACCCATCACCTCATTTGTAGGGTGGGATGGAGGAAAACATTTTGGCCACACTGGTATTTATTGATGGCTGGCTGTAATTCTACATCACTGGCATTGAATAGGAGCAGTGCCACTCCATTGAGACACTTTAGATTGGGACCTTAATCATGGGAAGTTGAGAGTTTGGTGCCTGCAGGAAACGGCTGATAGGAGGTGGGGCAGACTCAGCAGGGAACCTAACCCTAAACACCCCCCCTACCCCATCTATTGCACTGATGAGTTAAATGCATGAAATTGGGATAAATGTGACTCCACATTTCAGAGACAGCATCTAGGTCATCAGGCATTAAACCAAGTCAAAAGAGGCAGAACTTTGCTGAGCAACCAGAGCTGCCCATCCTGCGTGCTCTCAGAGAGCACGTGCCCATCCTGGCAGAGTCAATATTTCCTGTCTGTTTTGTCTTAAATGATTCAGCTAGTTTACTGAGCTAGAAAGAGATCGCAGTTCTTCCTCCAAGCTCAGCAGACACTGAGCCGAGTTTGCTCATACTGAAACTTTAGAAGAGATTCAGCCATCACAAACAACAACAGCAGGAAAGGCATCCCTCAAATAGCAAAGTGTCATTTTTTTCATGCTGTTACCAGGTAATTCAATTAAAACAGCTGTCTACAATGATAGATGAAGACTTAAATGTCTCTGTGGTTCCACAGTCAAGCTCAGGATATGCTAGAGAAATTTGAGAAAGGTTTATGAAATGAATTAGGTGAAGGTGACTTGCTATGTTACTGCTTGAAAGCCGATTAATTCACTCTGGAGGTGTGAATTAATCAGCCAGTACTTGTGCAGCTGGAGACACAGAAGTGAGAAACTTACAGGCTTTAAAAACGTTCATCTAGTGGGGATCAATTTAGAACAACCAAAGCTCTTTATGGTTTTCAAGATTTTATAGTAAATGTGTGGCTTTGGAATTAAAATTCCCTGAGAGTAATAAACATGTATAATGCTCTAGAACACAGCTTGCAACTTAATAAAGGCCCTTCTTTAGAAAAAATTTGTTCCAGTCTTCTTAAGAAATTCAGAATGACACCTTGAAAAATAATTATTCATACAAAAATTCTGTGTGCAGGAAGCCTCATCTGAATAATGAAAGGAGAAGCACACTTACTTTCTATGAGGAGTTAAAAAAAAGATTGTTTAAAATAGAGGTGCTTAGTGCTGTCCCTTCACCCACCGCATTATCTGTCTGCTCTCTGAGAGCACGCAGGGGAATCCCTCTACCTTCCTTCTGGGACTGCCAGCATGAGATCTCTCACCATTTCAGCTGAGATATTCAAGGCTCCTGTATGTGTTACTCAGCAGCAAAATGCTTCTTTATTCTCAAGATGCAGAAAAAACAAAAAAAGTCTTCTCTCTCCCACAGACTCACCTGGACAGATGGACCAACACTCTCAAAGAGAAGCTTTCAGTCTAAAATGCCCACTTAAATCAGCTAAGTGTCTTCTGGAGCATTTAGGTAGCTGTGCTTACTTCTTTCTTTAAGCAGTAAAAAATGATATAGCATGCCATCTTAATGTCTAAATATATGTTGATCCATGAATGCTAAATCAGTATCTACAGGCAAAAAGGAGATCACATTTCTGCAACTGCAGTTGCACATAATCCATTCTGGAAAACACAAAACAAGA
Organism: Campylorhamphus procurvoides; assembly: GCA_013396655.1. Lineage (NCBI taxonomy): Eukaryota > Metazoa > Chordata > Aves > Passeriformes > Dendrocolaptidae > Campylorhamphus > Campylorhamphus procurvoides. Next base: position 227,503 of record WBMV01007508.1, on the reverse strand, counting down.
CCATTTTGCACAAATTCAACAATTCAGTGAAGACAGGCTGTGTATATGGGGAGGGGGAACAGCACCAAATCACAATTTCTGCCCAGTTCAAGTGTAGGACTTTGCAGAAATTAAGTCAGAATCATAGAATATTCTGAGTTTGAAAGGACCATTATATGAAGTGAATATCTAATTTGAGTCAGTACAACGTCCTCTACATCAAATTCTTTAAGATTAAGAGTAGTTAATTGGAGGGTTTGGCACAATTAGTAGAGACAGGTAAGTTATTACTAGTACAATCCAATGTAAATTGAAAAGAGATAATTGTATACAAGAAAGTTGATGTTAAAAATGTCAGGTTATAAATCAGAAATAGTATTGCTATTAAACATAAAATACCAATAGAGAGGCTCAAGAAAAGGAAGGGTTTAGCATGCTGACATTTTAGCCAAACCAGATATAAGGAGAAAGCCTAAATTCCAAATGCTAAAGTTCCAAGTCTTGAGTGAGGCATGCCAATTCAGAAACCTAAGCTACTGTGCCTTTGGGAGCATCACAGATGTCCACCCAAGAGCACCACAAAACCAGCACTCAACACAGTGATGTGCTTGGAGACAATAAAGCAAAATACCTGCAGGTATCACCCCAAAGAATGGTAAGCAGTGAGAAGGACTCAAAGAGTTTATTTCAGAGATGAGGAGGCTGAAAATGTATAGATCTCAATGGTGCTGTATGTCCAGCACCAGCCTCAGAGCAAAGGCAAAAAGGCAAGGCTTTCGTTCGTTCCCTGGCTTTATCATCACTTCTCCCCCCTCGGCTCCCCCACTGGCTGCAAGGCCAGGCAGCACATCTGTGAGCATCATCTCCCTTGTGCCCAGGGAGTAATCTCCTATGGAATGCATGCAGGGAAACATCCCAAAACTGTGTCTGGGAAAGATGCTCGTTCCAGTGAGGAAATCCTCCTTGGCGAAAACTAACTGCCTCCTCAGTAGCAATATCTTCTGGAAAAGAGCTATTTACCCCTACAGAGACTTACAGCACTCTCTTTCCTATTGCCTCCACTCCTGTAGAGATGACAGGTAGTTTTTTAATCAGACTGTGGCTACATAAAGAAAATACATTAAAAAATAAAAGACATGTTACAAGTTCATGTGCAAAGACAATCTTCAAAATGAAGGAGACTAGGAAGTTTCTGGGTTCTGTGTTATAAGGAATTTGATGAAAAAAGTCCTTTCAAGCCCATCCATCTCTGGATTCCAGTGTTCAGATAAGTGGGCAGAGCATGGAAAGCCACAGCAATTCATCAGTCCTCTAATTCCTGCTACAGGTCTCATCTGGATTGCTGTGTGCCAAAGCTAAGCTTTTCCAGGTTGAGTTGCTCTTAATTATACAAAAGCAGAGAAGTTTATTTGTTTATATGGAACCACTGTTACACGTGACACCCACATGCACAAACATTAGTTTGGATGATATAACCCAGCAGATGGCAGGACAGAGATAACACAAAACACCCTCTCCTCAACAGATCCCTCCATTTCTAGAGCTGCCAACTCACCCAGGACTCAGTGACGCAGCAATACCACTGTTGGCACAACATTTTGTTCGGTTGCCACTATACATATAGAGTGCCTAAGACCTGAGGTGTTCTTCTCTGTCTTCATAACTTCTCAGCCCTGTTTCAAACCTTGCTGCAGCATTTTAATATCCCCCATGCCCAGGACTGCAAGTGATTCCTACTCATTTTGATGAGAAAGGATTTCTTCTGAATAGTTTTTAAAAAAGAGTTCTTCTCTCCTTGCTATATTCTAAAAAATCATCTGTAGAACATGCAGAAATAATAGCCTGACTCTGCCAAGATAGAACTGTAAGAAAATACATATTTCTCTCCTCTGTTGAATTTTTTAAGTTGAATATACACAATAAAATAGTACTCTCCTGCCCATTACTCCCCTGACAGAATCACAGATGGCTTGAACTCTTTAGTCAAATCTAAAGAAATCATCCAGTTATGACAACTACTGTATTTGTTCAGTGTCTCACAAGGCAAGAGCAGTCATAACATTATTCTTGACTGTATTTCTACATTCATTATTCCTCTAAAATTTTTCCTAATATTTTTCTCAAATTGTCTTCATCATTTCATTATTGTCACATTACCCTCCTTTCCTTTCCCTTATTTTTTTTGTAGTTTCTTATCTTTAAACCAGAAACTTGAGACATTTGCATCCATTTGTTAAAACATAGAGAGAAAAAGATTCAAAGGCAGCTGGTCCATGGACCTGGAAGTTCCTTTCCCTGTACCACAGAAAAATTTTACTTTATTTCCATGTACCTGTAGCATCCAGGATGGCTACAGGCAGGGCACCTAGCCAGTTGCCCTGCTCTGAAGATCAGATAAGTAATACAGAAAAGATGACTGAAGGTGATCTGAGGTTTCTTTCCCATTGTGTTTTGCAATCATGCAAAAAAGCAGCCTTATTGATTAGAGAAGAACTATTAGTCTCTTGAAGTTTTAAATTTGTTATCAAATTGGAACTTAAAGGAATTTAACCCTCATTCAAATGGGCCAGTTAAGATGGACTAAATTGCATGATATAAAGCTGTTGATACTGGCACGGTTCTCGAGCTGAGAAGCAAAAAGGACTGGTCTTCCTCTCCTTAAGGGGCAGGTGGAAGGCCCTGCCACCATAAAGTAGGCAACAGGAAGGGAGGATATGGGTTTTTCTCAGAAAGGACAGAAGTCAACAAGCATAAGCTGAAGTGAGGAAAATTCTGATCAGGCATTATAAAATACAGTTCTGCATGGATTGCTCAAAATGTGTGAAAGTGCCCGGACAACCTGTGGGATCCCCATGCTTGGGAGATGCTCAAAAGTCAACAAGATGTGTCTGTGAACCATCTAAACTAATGCTGAAGTTGGACATTCCTTAAGCACAAGGTGAGACATGATACTTACCCAAGGTTTCTTTCAATCTAAATTACCTTGTGATTCTGGAATTCTGTCAAAAAAAAATCAACTTTCTAAAAGTCACTCCTGTGACATTATATCCAGAGATACAAGTAAATACATAACTGTAAAAATACAATGAACTGATACCGAACTAATTGTGTAAAGGTAACATGATGATTTCAACTAAAGTGAATTTAAATTATTCATTTTCATTCTGACAGCCCTCAAAATGGTCTGTCATCTTTGCTTTTTCAACTTTGACAAGGTCATCTGAGAAACCTGTACTGTTACTGTTTGAAAAAATCTCAGCTCTGACTTACCTAAACTTACCAATCAGGCTCTGATAGTAAAGAACATGTCATATGAACAACTCAAAGGAATTTTTAAAAAATGTTCTTATGGTTAGAGATTGTAGCACCCAGAGAATTTCAGCTACTGCTATTAGCTAACACTTCTATTATATTTATTGCCTCGAGGAACTTCCTTTAATAAATTGCTGGCTAGCTATAAGAAGATAGTTAACTTTTGAAGACTGCCAAATCTACATTCAAGATTGCTCACCATTTCTCTTGTCAAAACCTACCAGAAGTGATACAGACACAATTAATTTATTTTATGGACTTTTCCCTTCTTTCTTTGTCACTGGGATATACAGAGAAGTGGGATTCACTGCCAAAGAAGAGGACCTAAGGAGATCAGAGGATATTTCCCTTCCTGAACTTGACTCACTTTCCACAACCAAACCAAGTCCCTGAAAATAGTTTCTTTCATTTGCAGGGAAAGAAGGTTTTCTTTATTTTGATGGGAAACACCATCAGGCAGCTCCCTGCACAGATTTCTTCTCCAACAATGTTACCAAGACCCCACAAAGATAGGCAGGAGATGCAAATCCAAGGAATACCTCCCTTGTAGTAACCTACATTTTCATGAGGCATCACAGTCAAACTTTCTCCCCAGGACTTACAGTTGTTTCTTTATTTCCCTTTTTTCTTTTTCTTCTTCTTTTTACAGTCTTTTCAGGGTGTTGAAAATCTTCATTTACACACTCTTTCAACACTCAGGTATGAAGGTCCAAATTAACTACGCTGGAACACAGTGGTGATTGGAAGGAAGGGCCACTCCATTCCCTCCCCACAATCATCACACTGACTCAGCAGGGGACAAGACCCAAGAAATACAAAAGCAAACTAAGGAGAAAATGTTCCAAACAGCTTTTTTTTTTTTGAAACAAAACTTGGAAAGCTCTTTAAAACTGGCATAAATAAGGACCTGTAGCTCTTAAAAAAGTATTTTAGTGCATAAAACCAAAACCATAGGGAACAGCTAGAGCACAAAAAAAGTATATGCAAAGACAGATTATTGACAGATAAAAGCAAGTGACCACATCCCCTTGAGTAGTGAAAATCATAGTTGTGCACACAAATAGTGTTTGCTGGGCTGGCAAAGGGTGGCACTGTGCCTGAGAAAATGAGCCCTCAGAGATCCAGAGACCTCAGAAGGACTGTGGAGATGCGCCTGCTCTCTCTCCATGCTGTTACTGAGCTTTATAGTATCCAAGTTTTATTTATTACCAGCGATTTTGAGTTTTCCCATGCAGCAGAGGAGTGCAGTCAGGCCCCAAAAACAATCAAGCAGCTTTCAGATACTTCATGAAGATTGAAAACCAGAACAGAGGATCAATAGCAGAGCTTCAAAATGAAGCTGTTCTCTAACTTGACAACTGTAAAGCAATGCCGTTCCTAACAAATAATTAATTTACTGACTTGCCAAACTCTAAGAAGACAACACCAAAAAGAGATAGCCTTTTCATTACCAATCTTAACTTTGGGTTTCCTGCTCTTTAGTACCACAGCCATCTATTGCCTGTGCATTATTCTGCATGGCCTTATGTCCTAGAGATTAGACCCTAATCTAGGTCTATGTTAAAATTGCTTCAATACTTCAGCTGGGGAAACAAAAAAACAGAGTGGAAGAACCAGGTGCTTTACTTTCCCATTCAGTGGTGAGCACACTTACACAGGTTGTGGAAGACTTGAATTTCCTGTCTTTTCCTGCCCTAAACAGCAGAAGAACAACTTCCAGGGAGAGAGCATCCACAACTCTGGGCAACCTGTTCCAATATACCTTAGAAAGAAACCAGGCACAGACTCTGAAAACTTATTTCATAAACGTTAGGTCTGTATTTTTTACTAAACCTTATCTCTGTTCAAATAACATAAAAATAATAATATAAGAACTTACTGTTCAACAAATTACAATATTGGAAGAGGAAGGAAAACCAGCTCCCATTGATGAATGGGAGAAGGTAAATATGCTGTGACTGCCTCCAGATTTTATGGTGTCCTCATAAACATGATGCACAACAGTAATAAAGTCAGACTAATATGATATGAAAAGGACAGTTACAACAATATAAAGTGGTCAATCAAGTATCTGATTTGACAACTTCATTACTGCAACAGGTCATTATTAAAACAGGACATTTTAGCTCACATAAGATATTTCAGGGGGAAAAGATGACTACAGGACCAGGTACATTACTAACGCAGTAATTACATTCCATAGTTGTATTTCACCAAAACGAAAAGATAATAACATGCCATAAGCCAGGGTAACATCTAAACCTTTCTTCTGAATCACAATAAGCCTTTTGACATAATATTACAGGAAGGTTTTTGTTTATCCTGATTTCCTGTCACAGAATTTGACTACTTAATGAATGCACCCATGCAGAAAATACCACCTTTGTTTGTTTGGAACAAAAAGGGCTTATTTGTGATCCTTTTCTTATAGATAATTGCTTGATGTCTACACAGCTTAAATAAGTACCTGCCCACTTTGTAGACTGTTTATTATTCTTCCAATCTGTTAAGTACAGTTACTCCTCCTGACAACACTTTCAAGGTGGAAAAAACACAGAACTTAAGAAGTAGACAAAGCAGAAACTCAGAACTCACACGAAGATTCTCTGTATGACTATACCTCCAAAATCTGGCCTTCTCATAAGAGTCTGCTCCTCCTACCCTCTCTCTCCCATCACATGATTTTGAGTTTTCTGAAGTTTTCTGTGAGTCAATATACATTACAGCAAAAAAATGCTATTCTGATTTCTCCAAATAATCTAGTTTTCTGTGTTCCTCTCACTACTTCAGTGGGCACTGGACAAAAAAGACTGAGAAGTCTTTTTCTCCTGATTCTGCAGACATTGTCACAATGTAATTTAATCCAAAACCAGGGGACCATATGTGTATTTATGCATAGCTGCTTGCCACAAAAGGGGGAGAAAAGTTTTGCATCCACTAACAAGTGTTCCAAAGTTAACAGCACCCACTTGCCACACAGCCCTGCTGAGTAGTGTTATACACTGCTGTACGTGAGGGATGAGCAAAACTGGGATGGGGTAAAGGATACAGAGGAGGAGTAAGAAGAGAACATTGAAATTCATCCTTGAATCATTTTGTTGAAGTAAATGAGATGATTTCATAATGAATTTGAGTCTCTGTAAGTGCTTATCACTCCTCCATGGAAACAGTAACTATTTAGTGAGAAAAAGCAGACAGCTGTATATTTCAGTGTGACAAACCAGAAACATGCTACTAGATTCTCAAATACTCAGTGTCCTCTTCCAAGATGGTCAGAGCTACATCTTGGTCAACCAAAGTCAGTAAATTCACTGCATGATTCCTTCTAGAGAGATAAGATCCCAAGGTACATAAACCTCCTCACCCAGTATATCCCATACAAGGTTTTAATTGAATGATATCCTGAATAAGTTCTAAGAAGTTATTGATTCATTTTTAAAAAAATAACCAAACAAAAAACCCCCACAAAACAAACAAAAAAAACCCCCAGCCAAACGAAAAAAACAAAACCAGAAAAGCCACATTTTATTTCTTTTGTTACAGCTATACCTTTAACAGAGCTAGATAAAGCAATAGATAAAGATACTGTGCCTCTAAGAGAATCACAATGGTTGGTTAAAAAGAATGGATGGTTGTTTATAATGCTATGAATATAAAAATGTATTGAGACTGTATCAGGTAAGATTTATGATATATTTCTTAAAATAGTCTTTCTGGACCTTTTCCTGAAAGCCTTTTTGAGCATACTTAGCTTTCATGTGCATAACTGTTTAACTTCTTTCATAAGCATCACCACCCTGCTCCAAAAAAAAACCCCAAACTACATATTATGGTGTGCAAGCCCATACTGTATGCAATGATTTCACTTTTTATATCTGAGAAGGATGTTTCTGATGTATAAACTATAAAAGAAATACATAGAGCTAACCAGAGTGCATACGTTATGTCCTGGTAAACTCAATGTCGACAAATCCCTGGTAGCAAGTCCTGTTTCCCCCAAGTAAAACCAACAAATGGATGCAAACTATAATCTCATTGGCCTCTGTAATTAATATTTTAGAATAAGGGGCCACATTTGGAATGTGCATCTGAAGCTAGCCCCATTCTAACAGAGTATCACAACCATGCAAACTCTGCGGTGGAGAAAGGTCTTAATTTGAAACAATGCAAGAAAAGAATGATATCTAATAAATTCTTCATTATGCCGTGTCCAATGTCTCAAGTATACTCTCCCTCATAGACACAAGAATGTGTAGTATTAAAAATTCTCAAAAATCATAATAATATCGTCTGTTTTCAGCCTTTTTTAAAAATCCAGATAAACAGCGAGCAAATTTACCACCTTCAGCAGTTTTCCATATACTTTCCTTCAGTGAAAATCTAACTGCGACATGCAGACCAACTTACTTCTCAGTTCATTTATTAAAATGGCAGAAAGTCTCCAAAAAAGCAACAGTCAAAGCAACAACATATATCTTTTAATTAACCGGTATATCATAAAGCAAAAGGCTGTTATCACTTTGCAAACATCAAAACATATTCCTGCAGGGCAGAACTCAGCCTTGGACTATCCAAGATAATTGTTTTTAAATGAGTTAATGTTTCTAAAACAGTTAGAGGAGCCTTAGGTTGAAATTCCTTCACGACAGCCTCCTGCAATCCCAGAGCACACACTGGAAGACTATTTCTTGTCTTCCAGGATAATGGGTGCAGCTGACTTCTTAATCAGATCTCTAGTATGAGCTGGCAGTGAAACATGAACACATGATAGAGTGAATTTTATTTCCTGCCTGTGATAGATGGATTTTAATTTGCCAAAATCAAACAACTCAAGTATTGTTTTATTTTTATTTTTGTATTCTGCTGAATGTAGGAATTATATTTGATAGAAACTTTAGAATAGTTTTTAACTGTTAAGCTTTAAATTGCACCCAGTCTGTGGCTGTGAGGAACTGATAATGATCCTTTCCTTTGAGATGTAAGTAGCTGACGCCACTTCTATCAGAAAAACTGGTATTCCAAGTTCTTTATCTTTTCCTGCAGTCGGTGTGGAGACAGAACCATCACTCCTCATTAATATGTAAGAACTGGCCTTTTTGTCAGAAACTGGTTTTTCCAGACCAAGCCACCCTTCTTTTATCTTCCAAGACAGGGCCCTGAGACACCCATGATAACACCCACCCCCCACACCGAGGATGGACATTGATTCTCAATCCCCAATTCCTGACGAATGCCAGGGCAAAGTTATTAAGTTAAAAAGTTTTCTTTCTTTAAGAAAAAGAAAGAAAGAAAAAGCAGCACCAAAGCCAAACCTCC
>WBMV01007508.1:159789-218586 GCA_013396655.1 Campylorhamphus procurvoides | reverse complement strand
TCTTAATTAATTCAGTCGGACCTAGCTGAGAACTTAACTATAATTTCGCAAGGAGGATGATGCAATAGCTGGACGCTACGGAGCATGCTCAGATGGGCGTGGCTTACACAGCCAGAACTGGATAAAAGGAGCGCCTTGGCACTCAGCCAGTGCGAGTGTGGATCGGGTCAGGTCACCTCATCCAGCCTCAGGGCTGTCACCTCAGGGCAAGTGTGTGTCAGCGGGGACTGGCCACACATCACCCAGCCCTAGGGCTGTTGCCTATTGGGCTTACCCTCCAAAAGAGCTGGCGTTGGAGCTGAGAATCACAGAGCTAAAATCACCCTAATAAAGATCACTAATTTTTTTATTTTTTTCCATTTACTTTAATAAATGAAATCACTAATTGTTTTATATCAATAAATAAAATTAATTGCTGAAATCACTCATCGCTTCACGCCTATTACACTGCCTAAAGAAGCAGATTTTTCTCACCATGAAAAGAACCATTTCAGCACCACCCATGATTTTGTAACACTGGGCAGCAAAATATTGGTGGGGATTTTAAGTGCCCCCTGGGTATATGCTCCTGGAAGAAAGATAATTTGTGAGTGACTCTGATCTTACTGTAAAGCGCAAAGAGCATCTCACATTTGTTTAGAGATGCAGCAATTCATTACAAAAAGAATTACAGAAGTTAGTTTCTTCAAGGAGCATTGTGCATTTGTTAACCAAAACATACCTGATATGAAACACCACCGCAAGGAAAAGGAGCCAGACACAGCTGCCATAATCTTACCTTTTTTTCTGTACATTAAGCAGATTAAATTAGTTACACCTAATTTACTGCGCTTTATCTTGAGCAATCAACTGCACAAATAGATGAGGCCAGCAGGCCCTTTATTTGGGATTCTTTGTTCTGTGCTGGCAAAGCACTATAGTCTTAAAGCCAGCTTAAGCATCAATGGCTGCTTTATGCTGCCCAAGTGTTAAAAACCACTCAGAGCTTATCAGTCAACATGCACCTCCACTTATCAGAGGGTAATTTATTCAAGTTGCACATAAGCGACTGCAAATCAGAAATCTTTAGCTTGTTTCCTCCTGCATGTGGCTCCCCACTTGTAATGATTTTATTTGCATATTGTTGCAAAGTTTATTTATCATTTTATATCTGTATGAGAAATTTTGAGAAATCCTTGTGGGGAAACTGCAGTAAACTGTATATATCTGCTCAAAATAGAGCATTATCTTTTATTGTGCAAAGATTTTTACTCTGTATTAACTTTGGACATGACCTTTGGTTTATAATCTAGTCACTGCAGTGAAGTAAGATTGCCAGGTTGTGACCTTACCTTGAAAATGGGAAAGCTGGTCTATCAATCATTACTCCAAAAGGGATCAAAAATACACAGGTTCCAATTTAAAGACACTGAAACCGATAACTCTTCCAGCAAGAGGCTAAAGCCTTGTTGCAATAGAAATGGCTATATATTGATGAAAAATGAAGCACTGCTGTCACCTCTTTTGCTGTTTTCCAGAAAACCCATCGTGTAAAATTTCTAACTGGAGACAGTGGAGGAATGAACTTATTTACACTCCACTTTAAAAGGTTGAGCTAGAAAGCTTTTGTGGAATCTAAGAAAGGTGGTTAACATATATGATAGAAAACAGCTACTTTTCCATTGTTAGTTTATGAATTAACTAGATAATTTCTTGTAATAGACACAGTCAAAGCTGCATTCATTTATGAACTGTCACTCATAAATTCAGGAACCTTAAAATATTAAGCAAAAAATTTTGATTTTTAGTTTGCAATGGATTGAGCAAACATGGAATTTTATCAGGGTTTATCTTTATTTAAGATACTTATTTATAGCTCAATTACTTGTGCAAATTAAGTTTTTTTATACGGAAGAGATTTGCCTTGATGCAAATATCACCATAAATATATTAGAATGTATAAATCCAGTAGCTATAACATATTTGAATCCCATTCTAAAAAGAGTTTGCATTTAGAGCTCAGAAAACTGCATCTTTTATTTCAGTTCTTCATGAACATGTAAATTAGAAATTAAGTGGGAGCTATATTCACCAAAACCAGATGAACAATATGCTTGTTTTAACTATGTTTTGTTGTAGCTATGTATTGCTGCAAAAATATTAACATTTAACCTGTTGCACAGACACTCTAAACAGGGAAATCAAAACACATTGTTTTAAATAGCTATGACCTTCCATATAGTTTTTCAGATAACACCTACACATTTTTAAGAACAAGACCAATAAAGCTGGCTTCTAGGAAATCTTGTCTTTCCTAGCTACAATTAGAAGTCTCAAACATGAAGTGAGCTCAAAATACACCAAGACAAACCAATATGGAGCCACCAAACTTCTAATCACTCCTCTGAGAGGCAGCACAACTTGTGTCAGGGAAAGTCCCAACAGAGGGGGCAGCAGGGCCTGTAGCAGAGGCAGAGCAACCCAGCAGGTAGAGTCCAGCCTCAGCAAGGTGGAAAAGGTATGGATTTGCTCTTTCCATGTCACACTTTTCCCAGCAGAGCTCTAGTGTGAATTAAATCTACAGTTTGTGTGGCAGTGGGAGAAGATTGAAGTAATTTAGTAGAAGAAATCCCAAAGAGCCTTCTTTCAGATATGAAATCACAGACAGGTGGGCTTAATTTGGTCTTTGCAAGTGCAACCCCCTGTCTAACATCTGAAAACAACAAAAATGCTGCCAAATCAACTATTTAATGAAATAAAAATCTTTGAGTACAAATACATACCACTGAATTCACAAAAACAGCCTGGCCACTGGAAGAAGTGTTGGGCATACCAGACTCAGAAAGACACAGGATTCCAAAGAACTTGCTAAATTTTTTCCTTGCAGATTCACAGCATTTCATGGCCCTTTAGCAGTGCCCAAAACATGGCTTCTCACATGTCAGCTTTAATTGTGCTCATCTCAGACCTGTCTTTCTTCTACATGAGCTTTCAGACAGATTCTAGGCAGAAAAACTGAAGGCTAAATCATAAAAAGGTTTTTAATCAGCAGTAACTGTATAATTGGCACAGCTGCACTTTCACAGGGCAAAGGGTTTTTAGAAAATGAGACCAGTGCAGTGACGCACTGTCAAGCATGCCAATCCTCTCTGCAGTGTCATTCTGCTTTCTAGGAGACTACAGAGAACCACCAGGAAAGCAGAATATTTCATGGATGGTGTATAAATAAGCAATTTGACAATTAATGAAAAAGCATAACCAATGTGACTTAGAAACATCTTTTGTGGATAGCAGATTCTTCAACAGCCAATTATTATCACCAAGTCCAAAGTAAAGGGTCTTCACTGCTTTTTCCTGGTGTTCTAATCTCCAGACAACCCTGTTACATAGTCATTTGAGAGAGAGCTGCAATTACAGACAAAAAAGTAACCTTTGCTTTCCAGTCATGGGACTCAGGGGGTCCTGTTTAATTTCCATATGCCTCCTGGAACAGCTCATTAAGGAATTACTGAGGGGACCACAGCTGACAGTTGACTGACGTGACACGACACAACATGACATTCGTGCAGTCATCTTCTCCAAAATTACCCTCAGTATGATTTGGACATGGTTGGCCAGGTTGGGTGGGGCTCTGAGAAACCTGGTCTAGTGGAAGGTGTACCTGCCCATGGGGGTGGAACTAAACGGTCTTTAAGGTCCCTTCCAACACAAACCATTCTGCAATTCTGTGATTCTATGACAAAGACATTCATAAAGGAATAAGGTATCAAGAAAAGAAAGGAAGGATGAATGTTATTGCTATTCAGGAAAGACTTTGTGGCACATCTCCTGGTTCTGACCAATTTCATTTTATCCTCTCTTCCCTCCTGGTTACTGCTTTTGTCAGCAGGGAGACATTTCCAAGAGGGATTTGACTGATGCAGGGTAGCTTGCAGAAAGGTGTTCATGTTAAGGTAGTTCCTGATATGAAAGAGGGCTTTGAGGAAGAAACTAAGGAAGGAGTGGAGAACACCACCAGCACAAAGCATGGGAAAAGACATGGACAAATGGAAAGAGCCGTGATCAAAATAATGGCAAGTACGAATATTTTGGTGCCATTGTTTTAGCTAAACTATGGCTTACCTGGGTTAATAACATGGAAAAGTATATATAGAATAGCTGAGGCAGGATGTGTTTGGATCCCAGTTAATAAATCTTGTTGCTGTTGAGGCGGACACAACAAAAATCAGGCATACATCCCAAGTGGATAAAAAGTGAAGGTTTAAGGGATTTTTATTCTTCACACAGCTGCTTTTATAACTTTCTTAAATGTACGTGCACTAACGTTATTGGTCCTTATTGCATGCAAACAATCATCTATTGGCCACAGTTACAAACTACTGCCTCTGTACAAACTCATCCAGGTTTCTTATCTTGTGCCTCTCCTAAGCTCTCTCAGTCTCTGCAAGCTGTTTATCTTCATGGGTACACAACAATCTGGCCAAGGTCAAATTCTTCTTGCTCTGTCAAGAAATCCACAGGCCTGGTGCACTTTCCCACAAAATTTGACTGAAGAACATAAGTTTATTTTACTCAGCATATTGTGACAATCTGGGGTGCCCATTACATCCTGGACTGACAAATAAAAAAGCTTAGTTTTGCCACCTGCCACTGCATGGCTTGTGTCCAAACAGCTGAACTTTTAACTATCCCAAGCAGCAAGGTCATGTCAGTCTGTTGGAAGGGACCACTCCCTGAGCTAGGGTAACTCCAGAGGCAAAAACTAAGGGAGAGCCCTTCCTAACATTTTAATAGTAAATATAACTGTGAGGTCTAACACTGTTTAATTTCCTGCATGACTCAGCTGTGAGGAAACAAAAACACTGGAAATGAAGATGATTTGATCGTTCCCCTTGACCATGAAGACATTGATAGCACCATAAATCATCGCAGACAAGGGTAGAGTAGAAAGTTCTTTGGCAGAGAAATCACAGACTCTGACTTGGGAAATGCAAACTTAAAAAAATAGTAAATGCATACAACAAAACCAGCCCAGAGCAAAGGCTTCTCTGATAGTCCTTCACCCTCCTTCCTTTACAAAATTTTGAACATCAGGGGCAAAGAGTTAACTGAGGTCATCTAGTCTGACTGCATCAAAAACAGGTGATGTATTGAAAACTCATAAGAGTTTGAAATCTGCTTTCTTTAAAGCAAGGAGACAGCACACAGACTCTTATGAACAGATTAGTGATCTTCCTAGCTTTTCATCAAGTATTCTTCATATTTCACTGTTTCAATGCCATCAGAAAGTAACTAAATGTGTGGATTCTGCATATTTTGCATTTTTCTTCACTTTTTGCTATTTGTCTCAAGATCAAGGCTTTGATATTAAAATAAAAATTCTTGTGTTTGTATGTATTTACATTACAAAGGCCCTTCACAGTAAAAAGCATTGCCCTTTCTTCAATTTAGCCATACATACCTGCCTGGAGTAAAAAATAAAATAACCTGTGTGTGTGTGTTTGTGTGTGTGTGTATTCTTCCCTACTACTCACGTCAGTAATGTCTTAATTTCAAAGATTAGTAGAGACTTTTTAAAGGATATCATTCTAAAACTCAGTTTAATCTCTTAGAAAGTCACCTTTGTTATAGAAAAAGATGTCATTTTTACCAGGGGAAAGAAAGATAAAGACCAATCAATACAGTTGTCTCTGAAAAGGCTAGTCAAACCACCTAATTTGCCACTCAGGCATATTAACAACAGTAATTAATAATACATTCCTGCATCTAGAATAAAATACTTCCAGTTCTTTATTTCTTAGGAACCTACTGGAAAAAATCAGTTGGGCTTAAAAACCTTTGCAAACACTAAATAGAGGTTATAAACATATCTGTGCACAGATAGATGCATAGTAATTTTGGAGAGTACTAACAGTGTTGATCATGAATTTAAAAAAAAAAAAGAGCTAATTATCATGACAAAAATCAAGGGGGAAAGGGTACATTTCCCCTTTGAAAAGTTTGGTTGTTAATAAGTAATTTTAAAAAACAAGCAGGAACAGCAGTTTGCTGACTATTCTTATGCTGACTATGCTTAAGCATAGGTTAGTCCTGAAGGATGCAATGTCATCCAGAGGGACCTGAACAAAAACATCAAGAGAGGCTATTTACAAGAGCATATAGTGACAGGACCGTGTGGGTATGGTTTTAAACTGAGAGAATGATGGATTGGATATTGGAAAAGAATGCTTCCCTGGGAGGGTGGGCACAGGTTGCCCAGAGAAGCTGTGGCTGCCCCATCCCTGGAAGTATCCAAGGCCAGGCTGGACGGGGCTTGGAGCAACGTGGGCTAGTGGGAGGTGTCCCTGCCCATGGCAGGAGGTGGCACTGGATGAGCTTTCAGGTCCCTTCCAACCCAAATCATTCCATGATTCTATGATTCTTTGTTTTCAGCCTGCACTTTAAGAAGCATTCTTAATTTTGGATACTGATTGACATTGGCCTTCATTTCTTCTCCTAAATGCCTTCAACTTTCCCTGCACAATCATATGTGTATGTAGACTATAGAGATTTTCCATCCAGATTTGCAAGATTTAGGCGAGCAGCACACAGCTCTGAAGTCCCATGGCCAATGGCTTGGTTGAGTAACAGACTGCCAGGTAATACGTGTTGTGTCTGCCAAGGAATGGTGTTCTCAGAGCTGTGTGGACCAAATGCCCCTGAGGTTCACCCAGCCTGCTGTTTGCATCCACCTAGGAAACTTGTGTTGCAAGAAGCACACCTATGTAATATGATTTTGTTCAGCTTGTGTCTCCACAAAGCATCCAGTTCTGCTTCTAAATATGGTTTGGATACATCTTCTGTGTTTTATTATGAGACCATGAGTTCTCCCCTTTCCAATTGATGATACAGTCAGATTCTTCCCAACAGGTTACCTACATGAACATCCCCTTGAGAACAAAAATTTCCGCACCAAACCCAAATATAAAAACCCCACCAAAACCAATCATATGTGAAGCTCTATTATTTCCAAGTATGTTGTCATGACATTAGTTTTTAGTTAAGCTCTAATTGTTGATGGCTTAACCATAGTGTCTTTCCTCACTGTGGAAGTGAGGCACTGAGACACTGTGCTGGGTGCTCCAGCTGAATTTTCTAGCCTTTTTCCCCAAACTGGCTCAGCACACTTTGACAGGTTGGATTTGAGAGCTATTTAGGGTCTGACCATATATATTATTTTGAGATATTCACAAACAAGAAGGAAAGATTATGGTATAAAGTCACTTTAAGTCACACATGGTGCTCTATTACTATGTGTAACAGAGAACATGATTTCCTTACATCTTGCTACAAAAGCCACTTCAGTAACAGGAAAAACACTATGAAAAAGGGTGAAGAGGAGTGAGTCATTCCCACTTTTAACACTTACAAATGTAGGAAAGGGGAGAAAGGAAGCAGATACAGTCAACGCACATTCAAGCTGCCCAAGCACAAGATTTTGTCAGCAAGTCAGTACCATTCTTGAAGCTTTACTCACCTTGTGTTCATTCCTTTCAGGGAAACAATTTGAAGCTCAGATCAAATTTGTTCCCCCTCTCCTCCACCAGACCTTTTCACTAGAAACCTTACTCCAGTATCTCTTGTCCTAGAAACTGCCATGGACACAATGCTGTTGGACACTTGCAATGTGAAAAGTAATATAGAAATAATGCTCAAAAATGTACCTATTTTGTTAGTACCTGCATTCTCTATTGACAACACTAAGGACACAAGATTTTTAGTGTAAGGCTTACACTTTTTGAAGTTTCCCTGAAAAATACTCACCTACTGATAAAAACAAGACAGAACAGTTATTATGCTGCTCTTGTCTCGCTGGATGCTGGCCACAGATAGCTTTAAATAAGTTGTGATTGGTTACTGGATAAATAATGAAAAATAGCTAAGGCTGTGAGCACAGCCCTTAGTAACCTTTAAGGCTGAGTGTTACAGCTCATCTCAGTCCAGAAGGAAAGGCAGATGACAATTAACAAAGAATTCAGATATTACCACAAGCATTTCTGTAGAAAGTTCTGTAACATAGGCCTGTTTTCTGGATTCTTAGGGCATCTTCTAGAGGATATCTGACTGCTGGCCAAAGCCCTGTACTTTTATTTTTCCCAAAATGATTGCTGTCCAAACCCCTCTGCTTTTCATTCTTCAAAAATTATATAATTGCAATCACATACAACAGACATTTCACTTTTTCAATATAAAAAAAGCAAAACTGATGTGTTTTGATCTGACCACACAAGTCTAAAAGTATAACTCCTTATACATTGTGATTTCTTTTCTTATTGTATTACTCTATGTTATTATTTGTATGTCACAGATATATTTCATTCATTCAGTGACATTAGCAGCATATGTGCTGATACAGAGCCCTGTGTTTATGTTGTTAATATAGAAGTGAGATTCAGCAATTTTATTTTGAAGGCATTTTCACTTGTTTCACTGCTAAATGCCAGCTGAATTATATGTCTCTTCTCTAAGTAGGCTTCAGATTATTAGCTCAAGGAACAGATTTTTCTGAGAACTTTTACTCATTTACCCATCAAAGTACATTTTTATTCCTTTGAAAACTTTGAAAAAACTCCCCAAATGCATGTGTGTTCAAGCACTTTCTCAGTGATACACTGAAAGGCTCACCGGTTCAAAACACCAGCAGCCCAAATGATACCAGATGGCCAGAGACACAGGTACCCTTGGGTGCACCTTGTAATGAGCAGCACAGACACATGTAGCAGTATAGAAAAACCTTCCAGAGATCTATGGAAATGGCAGTTTCTCCTCACCTTTCAGTGATCTTTCTGTGGGGACACTCCATGGAAATGGCTTTAGGGGTTCGAGGAGGGCGGATGCAGTGATGGGAAGAGTGGGAAGGTTTTGAGGCCTTCAGGTTGAGGCAGAGCACCTCTGACCATATTGAGGGGGAAGCTGCTAGCCCTGCCAAGCGGCCTGGGAAGGCAGAGGAAAGAGAAAGAAGACCAGGAGAGAGGACTAGGAGGTTCCAGCCCGTCTGCAGTCCCTGCAGCTAGGACCGTGGTGCAGCTTTCATCTGTGCATCAGGGATGGTCTGGTCACACACTGGCACATGGGAGACCAGGAGCTGGGATGCCATGGCTCATACAGGGAAGAGTAATGATTAGCAGCAGCATGAGTGGGAACATACTAGGGGTTGTTTCACATTTCATCAGTAAGGATTTACTTACATCTACAGATGTTCCTGTAGATACAGACCTCAAGGTCCAAAGCCTCAGAAAACACTTCTCCCTTCGAACAGCCGAAAACTTCCTTTGAAAACAAAACAACCAGGATGGGCCACATCTTCTAAGATTGCCTATGTAGTGAGTTAACCATGGCCAGCTGCCAGCCACCCACCTAGCCACCCTGTCCTGAGAGGACTGAGAGAAAATAACAAGTTGTGGGTGGAGGTAGAGACAGAGAGACCACTTACCAGTCCCTGCCATGGGCAAAACTGACTCAACTTGCGGAAAATTAATCCAATTTAGTGCCAATTACAATAGAGCTGGATGGTGAGAAACACAGACAAAATTAACACCCACTCTCTGCATCTTCCCTGGCTCAGCTTCACTCCTTCATTCCTGACTCTTCTCCCCACTGAGTAGCACAGAGAGTGGAGGAGTGGGGGTGACAGCGCATAACAGCCCCACTCTGACTTTCCTTCCTTCACACACCTTTCCCTGCCCCAGTACACCCCTGGCACCTGTGGTGGGTCACCAGGCCTACCTTGGCTCCATCATGATGACTGGATTGTGGAAGACACAAGTCTCATCTGTTTGCTGTGTCTGTTCATTCTTCCACCTGATATTTTATCAGGTTAGACAATGAATCACCTTTAAATTTGAGATTTACCTTTTTAATTGAACTCAACAACTGCATTACTCTGCATTTATGCTATCACTAAAAATAAATTTGGCTTTTTTTCTTCCCTGTTAAAAGCCAAAGCTTTTAAAATAGCTCTTGCCCTTTAGCCCAGGTTTTTAATGTATATTTTTCATATTATCATCTCATGTTTTTAGCCTCAGTACTGATATTCCAGTAACTCGATACAAACCAGCATGCAAATTGCTAGCATCAGGTTCCCCTCATTTATCTCATTTCTAGTACGATAAAAATTTTACTTCCAGGAAAGTGAAAAGCAATGATGAAGAAACAGCTTGCAACACACCAAGTGGTGGCTGACACACAGCGTGACAGCGTGGGCAGGATCACTGCTGTCAGTCCAGCCTGTTCCATGCCCAAATGTCCACCAGCATTGTCAAAATGCAGCCTGAGGGTTCCTCATTCTGACAAAACTGTTTCCAGTGAGTATCACTGTCCCCTGTCTACCCTGCATCCCCAAAGTATTGATGCAATGACCTAACCTCTTTCTTATGTCCCTGATGTACTTTTTCTAGCTAACGAACCCTCATATCTCTACAATCCTTCACCACAAAAAGGTTTCATCTCTCCAGAGCTCTGTCCTACAACCCCATTGCAGCTTTCACCTTGCCAGAGCTTGGGTCATTGATATTCTTTGATATTCACACCATGCATGGGGCTGCATGCTGAATCCCCCACACGTGGGGCTGCCATAGGAATTAAGAAGAGAAGAAAGAGTCTTTCATCACTGAAGCACAAGCTTTTACAAGCTGATTAATTCTCTGAGGTGCATGACATACTGCACAATCACCATGGAAAAACAACTCTGTTAGATCAGTGAACCCCAAACATTTTAGTGGTGACAGAGATCCACATTTTATTCTTTTAGTTTGATGTTGCCAAATATATATTTTTATTGGTCAAAAGGCAATAATATTCTCTAGACTGCTACACTTCTGCTGAAAAGTGGGCCATGGTTCATTCCTGGGTCAATGTACATTGCTAATAGGAATAATTTTATACCTGCACATCCTTGATTTTAGCAAGAGTGAAAGCTCCACATAGACAGGGCTTAAAGCAGTTTTACTACCCTGTATTCGTCCTCACTTGAAAATAGGTTGTTATCTCCAGTAAGCCAGGCTGGCAGTAAATTACCTGTCTCTCCTCCCAAGTGTTGACAAGACCTGTATAAGTGAGAACAAGAAATTCTGGAGATGTGAGCCTTAACCACCCAGGAGGCCTGTAAAGGACTCATCTTCCATTCAGGTCACATTCGCAACTGGTTTGTGTAGCTGCTGTAACAATTATGACACACAACAGCCCAGCCCCAGGAAAGGGGCAGAGACACTGCAGAGTTCATCAAAAGGAGCCTGGGAAAAAAATCTGGACTGCAGTGGAGACATCCTCATGATTTCTGCAGAGACAGCTCTCTGTAATGGTTGCAATGTTTGTTTTTCTTCCTATCACATAAACACACACATTACCCGCCATTGGTGTGATTTTACTCATTAATTTTCTGAAGTCCCTTGAGATCCTGATGTCTGATCAGCACTATTTTGATCCCTCATATTGAGCAAGGAAATTCTTGGAAATAAAAAAGTCTCTGAGCATGTGGTAGGAAAATGAAGTACTGCAGCTCTGAATGAACAAGGTGTGACTAATGACTGTCAGCAACCTGATGCTCTCCAAAACTTGTGCTGTATATTGCAAACATCCCTTCTGTACTGATAACTTTCAAAAAGGACAATAGTAACATTCTTTCAACTAGAGCTTTGCAACTCTCCAGATATTTCATTGCACTCCTAACTTCAATATCACTTTCCTTTTGATAGCAAGGCTTTGCATTGTAATATCCCCTGGGGTTTGGCAGAGCCTAAAAACATCCATGCGGCTGGTAGCAGAAACAGAAATTAGGAGTCATCAGAAATTCCTTCAGAGAACTCTTAGGCATATATACACACCTTTGAAACAGAAATTTCTTTTGGTCTAAAAACTATTAAAACAATTCCCAGCAGAGAGGGGACTTTTTTTCCCTTGTCAAATTAAAAGTGTAAATAGCTGTTGATAGGTCAGATGTTTTTTGGTTTTGATTTTTTTAAATCAAAGTGAACTGGAGCTCATTACCTTCATGAGTTTTCACATGTTGATTAAAATGGATCCAAATCTAATGCATGCGCCAGGCAGCTGGCATATTTTCTAGGAGGAAAGAAGAACAACAGAGCAGAGCACTGTGATGTACTCCATTCATTTTAAATAATTTATGACTGCATGCCTGTGGCTTAAAGGGCATGAGGGTTCTCAAAGGAAGTAGAGAACCGATTTGCCCAACCATGCAGCGTATTGCAAGAAGTAGTACTGCTGGTCAGTGACTGTACCAGCATGAGCCACCACTCTGATGCTGCTTTATGTATACTTAACCAGCTCCTAATAGACTATCTCATGCTTTCTCCTATCAGTTACTGCGTTATATACGTCCTATGTCATATTATTCTGCTTATACCATCAGCTACTCACTAGCTAAGCACTTGCAAAAGTATCAGCTAGACTAGCACTACCACCACAGTTCCTGCTCTTGATCAAAACTCAGCTTTACATCATGTGCAGCTCCCTTCATCCCACCCAGACTGTCATTAACCCTCAGACAAACTGTGACCCCTCTGCTCCTCCCCTGGCCACTCGAATGCCTGTTACCTTGGCTGCATGCTAACTGTAATGCCAGATTTTTCAGGCCTCTACCAGCACTACTACAGAACACATCCCTGCAATTGCCACTGAGAGCATGAACACACACTTTCCCATATACAACAACTAAATTTTGGAACCAGGAGTTCCCATAGGAGGTAGAGTAAACCAGAAGCATAAAAAACCTCAAGGTGCTTCCCATCTGCTTCCTGTACAATGGGGTTTTTTACCTTCCAGCCCAGCTGAGCAGAAGTACCTCTGGTTTTTTATCTTCCCTGCTGCAGCACTGTGCGGGAATCTGAACTTCTACCTGCATGAAGCAGGGAATCAAGCATCTATAAGAGGAGGCCAAGCAATTTGGCCAGAGCAGCCATTCAGTGGTTGCTGTACCAAATGAGATGAAGTCACAATTACCATCTAAAAGTCAGTGTCCCCAAACCATGCCAGGCTCTTACAGATCAGTTTGGTACTTGGAGAACTGGCCTTGGAGCTGCATTAACTGTGATAATAAAAGGTAAAGTGGACCAACACTGCACACTTGATAAACATCACCTCCTTACCACAAAACCCATCAGTGGATATGTATTCAGGCTGAGGAATAGTAAACCTGGTCTGCAGAGATAATTTAACAAGGATGGAAGACAAAATAACACATTCAGAAAGTCAGTGTTACAGTTTCCATACCCATACGACTCATCACTCACAGTACATCACGTATTGCCCAGCCTTCAAAGCCTAAATACAAATCCAACAGAAGCTAATGGGTTTCACCTGGAATGACAGCAATCCTACTCCCGTACAAAGAAGCAGCATGGTTAAGGCTTACATCTGGCACCGGCACCTGAGGACAATTTAGACAACTTCTCTTGATGATCCCCATGGGGTCCTAGCACTGCATTACCTAAAGCCTATTGCCCCAGTGCAATAGGCTGTTGGTAATGCAGTGCTGGGACCCCACGTTTCCCTGTGAAATCATGTTCTCCTAAATATTCATGACTTAGCCAAAATCCTACCCACAAGTCAGCAGCCCACTACACTGGCCAGTTTGTTGTACGACACAGCTGGATCATTCCACACAGACAGACTGCACAAGCACTTTGAAGGCAAGTGGGATATTAGTTGGTAGACCTGGAAGATGGAGAGAGAATTGTGGAGAGGGCAGCAGAAAATCATCTGGGCTTAAAGTATGTATCACTTCTCTGCTGCTTCTCTGTTCCTTTCTATAAAATCCTTCTTTATTCATGCATCTGAGCAAATCCAGTTGGATGTGTCTCTTCTCCCAGACATAGAGTTCAGAGCAGGCTTAAAATAAATGATAGCAATTGACATCTAGATTTTTTTTCATCATGTTGACCACCAAAGGCACTTGGTTATTTTTTTTTGTTACACAAATTGGCCACTCAGCAACTTGGCTCCTAAATAGCCAGCGTGCTTCTGTGGCCAAGTAAAACCATGACCCGTCGAAGCCTGGCAAATGTAATTTTTACCACATGTTAATTGCATACACAGAGCTCCATAAGCTTCCATCAGCGTGTGGCCCTGGTCTGCCACGGGACGTAGCTGGTAGTGCAGAATGGCGTTTCGCCTGGAGCATGCCTACCCACACGGGGCCAATTAATACAGGCATAGGATAGTTTAGAGGAATGTGGGGCTTTTCTTTCCCATGCAAGCAGCTCAGAGTTCACTGATCAATCAGGAAAACCAAAGCAACCTCTATCCTGAGCATCTACAATTCCCAGGACAACCAACTAGATCAATTGGTGTTCAGCCCATAAGCAAAGCATGGCTTGAGCCCTTGCTGCTGCAAACAGGCTCTTTGGAAAGTTCTTCCTACCTGCCCCCGCTTCCCCAAAAATCTCTTTTCTCAAAATCCCTTCTGGTATTTGGTAGCTTGAATATCACCCAGGCTGATGTTTGCCTTCCAGACATGACTGTCCTGTGGTTCACTCACTGCATCACATCTTCATTGGTACAAGAAGAGCAGCTCCAGCACTGGGAATGCCTGTCATCATGAAAGAAAACATCCGCATTAAAAAATAAAACAAATCCATATTCCCCAACTTTTTCTGGTACTTTATTCCCTTTTGAGTGTTCTGGTGAGCCTGAATATTTCCAATAACCAAGTAATTTGAGTAACTAACAAGCTCAATAATTCAGTAGTAAACACGAGCAACTTTGTTTCAAAGGACTAGTACAGATTTCAGCATGTTTAGTGAATATTACAAAATCTATACGCACTTTCTAAGTACATGCCAGAAGCAAGGATACATCTTGTTCTTTTTTTCCCCTATTCCACTTATTCCCTTATCTTTATTACTTAGATTTTTTTTAGCTTCTGTCAGCTATCCTTACTTTGTCCATTGTATTGTCTATCTCACATAAAGAATAAGGGGATAGTGTTAAATAAAATTTGATATAGCAGAAATTATATTTAAAAAATCCATATATCAAAATTTCCTCTCTTCCATTTGCTCTCATACCTTCATCCCCAGATATACTAACATAAACCTAGATACTAACAGCCTACAGTGTTGGGCTTCAGCCAGCATTTAACCTGTGAGTTCCCTAATAATGTGAATGGAAATAAGTAAGATTTTTTCATATCCTGATCTGCATTACAGCAGAAATAATCAGCCATTTTCATAGAAGCTTTCAAAAAAGCCACCCCAAAACCTCAAATGAACAGAAATTGGTAAGATAAAAAAAGTCACTATATAAATCATATTCTTATTCATGTTATGCATTTTTATTTTCCAGGAATTAAAATGGCATACTTTGTGTGTATTCAGAAATCATACTCATTTTCTGAAATGTTTAATTTACATGCAAATTAGATTCAGGAACCTACTGGTTTCAGATATTCCCTTTCAGTCATAAACCGGCCTTTAAGCCTATGTAAAAGGATAATATTATGGCAACAAGATTACCGGTGCTGTAAAAGTTTAGTTTTGAAATGTCATAGAGGTTTGATTCAGTGAACAGGAATCATGACAGAGAAGAGAAAGGAAACATTATGACAAGGAAAATCTGGATGTCCAGGGCAGCAAATTTGAAATTACTTCATTTCAGAATTACAAACAAAGATTTTTGGAATTACACTCCTTTCTACTATGCGAACCATCTGGCTGACAAGGCTTGTACTTCACCTTCATTCTTCCAGGGAAACTGTTGGCAGGTTACTCTATTTGGACCTCTAATCTCTTATGTCAGCCATATATATTTCAATGATGTACTACTAAAACTGGTTTCAAAGTAGTGTCAGAGAAGGAAAATGCTGTTTAGCAACAGAGGGCATTGTTATCCAAAGCCTGATGAAGTGAAAGGAACTCCATAATGAATTTAACTGCAACAGCTCTGTCTGCTACAAGCCTATAAAAACAACTCTCCTGAGAATGATTCTAAAGCAAGTTTCACCAAAGCACTGGGCTATAGAAGAGCTGTACCTTGTGTGAACAGAAGTATAATATTTAGCCTTGATCATCACTGTACAAATAAAACTTACATTTGATGGAAAATTGCATGTTTTAAAACCAAACCAAAAGAGAAAGATACTTTTTCTAATGTTTCATGTTAGGTTTAGACAAGCAAGAGCTACTGAAAAAGAAAAGAAATATTTTCTCATCACCTGTCTCTGGCTCAAGAGGCCTAAGTGGAGCAGCTCTACAGACATCTTAAATACAGTCTCTTAAAAAGAGGCAGGTTTTCATCATCCAGCCCTTTCCATGGAAACAAAGGGCATCTGACATTTTGAAAAATCAAGGCTTTTCAGCCTCGAAAGGCTAAAATCTTGTGACTAGCCTCTATTTCACAGAGAAGAAAATCACTTCCCTTCTTGCAGTTTTACTATATGTAGAAATAAAATATTGCAGCATCATTACGTTGTCCATGGCAGTGAGCAGAGCAGCAATATGAGTTCAGTGCCAACCTGCAGAGAGGCTACAGTATCTGCAAGAAATTGCACCACAAGAATATAATAAGAAATTGTTTGAGAAGTGCACAAAAACGCCATGGCAATGTCATTTAGTGCCTTTTGAATGCTGATGGGAAAACAACTTGAATTTTATTTGCATAGAGATTCTTGTTAAAAGATATTCACATTGGAAAACTAGTTTAGCAAAATGATCTCTGTCTCTGGCTGCAGAATTTTCACACCCATGCATTCACTAGGCCCAGGCCTCATTTCTGCTCTCCTGTGTGGTGTGCAGTTTTCACTGAAGAGTGAGATGCTGCAAAGCTGATCTTGATCAAGTGTCTGCAATTAGAGACTTGTTCCACTGTCAACCTGAAAGTGAATTGACAACATTTTGTCACACAGCTGAAGGAGGAAACCTTGCCCTTGTGGTGATGGATAAAGATACTGTAAACTAAACTGGCAGCGCAAGGAGTCACACCTTCAGTGGCAGGCATGTCATATTACTCATTTAAGCAGGGTTTTGGGACAGGAAATTAAAAAAGTAGACAAAACTCACCCACCTGGGCTTCAGGCTGGGCTCTGACAAGTCAAATGCTCCACTGCCAAACTTCAAGTGTTTCCTGCTCCTCTAGGAGATGAGGCACCCAAACACAGCCAGCTCGTGGCTCCCATCAGCCAGGTCACCTATTTTGCTGGTGCCACACATGGCACTGTTGGATGGGAAGAAACTGAAACCCCTGTTTGCCAGAAAGGGCATGGAAGCACATCTGGACCCCACCTACAATCAGCCTCCATCACCCATGGTTGTTGCTAAGCTGTAACCTTGTTCCTTCAGTCTTGGAAAAAATGTATGTGCATGGAAAGATAAATTCCCTGGCACAGAAAAATCCTTATATATAAGGACAAATGTGATACTGAATGAATCCAACCACGTGAATACAGACAAGTCATTCTCCCAAAATCTCTGTGTTGGCCATAAAGGACACCTTGCTCCTGCCAGACAGTTGGTCCCTGTTTTCTTCTGCCCTGTGTTCTCTAACTCATTTTCTCCCAACTTCCTCAAGTATACCCTAAGAATTAGTTTTATAAATGTCTGTAGCTAGTTTAAGTCCTTCAACGACCTCATTATTATGCTCCATGTTAAAAAAAAATCCATATTTTCAGCCTTTCTCTGGATGGAAATTCCATCTGTTATCTTGGCTATTCAATCCATAACTATCTTTTACCAGCTTACTTTCCGTTTTTTTTTTTCAAATGGGATTACCCAGCCTGAACCCTGTGCTCCAAACAAATCTACAAAGCACTTCATACAGTGTTAACACAATTCCTTGGAGGTGGGAGTTTTCCCTACTTGACCCAAACCAGTATCTTTAAAAAGATTTACTGCTGCATATGCAGCAGACTAAGCATACCTAGTTCAATTGCCTTGACAAAGACAGGATTTGACTTTTAAAATTTTGAGGTATCCCCATGCCTGCAGATATTACATACGTTAATTCAGAACATTATATTTGAAAGCAGGGGATTTCTGTGAATGGCTGTGAATATTTGATGTTGCAGTTTGTTTCCAGCATATAGGCTTCCATGTAAAAAGCTACTTATGTTATTCATATCAAGAACTGCAATGCCAAGGTTGAACTTTCATTCTGTTCCTTTCCACATACACAGTAAGTTATGATCATAGACTTTTTCCCCCTTTCCTGAAATAATACACAATAATAAAATAGCAAGATCCTCTGCAGTCCTCTTCATAGGACAAAAAATTAATTTACTTCCTCTAAAATAATTCAGGGCTCTGCTTTACAATCAATCTTGAGGTCAGCATGAACGTGGTATTTCATCTTATCTGAAAGATGAACTTTCCCGATTGAAATTAACTCTTCCAGTTAAAAATGTTTATTATGAAGAATGGAGAAATTGCAGCATGCATTTCAGTGGCCTCAGAGGGTGGCAACACAGAAACTCAGCTATTGAGGGAAGTTGATAGTTCCTGGGAATATATGATCTTTATTCTCTCAATTTCTCTTCAACCTTCAAGAAAATGGGGGTTTTCTTCACTAAAACG
Organism: Campylorhamphus procurvoides; assembly: GCA_013396655.1. Taxonomy (NCBI): domain Eukaryota; kingdom Metazoa; phylum Chordata; class Aves; order Passeriformes; family Dendrocolaptidae; genus Campylorhamphus; species Campylorhamphus procurvoides. Next base: position 200,047 of record WBMV01007508.1, on the reverse strand, counting down.
TTTCCATACAGGTATCTTTGTATGACTATCAGTTCTTTTGTCATCATTTTCTGTACTGAATAATTTCATAGCTCAGTGCTCTGACCCTCTCCTAGTCTTTCCATTTTTGACAATTTGAAGAGAACTACTGCATTACCAGTGATTTATTAGGATTTTATCTATGCCTAATTAGGACTGATTTTAATAACATGTTTTTCAAGCTCACACAAATTATTGATTATCATACACATTCTTTAAACCCCTTGCCTAAGATTCACACACTACATTAGCTCATTAATGATTCCTACAAAAGATGGATAAATCATTTCAACTGCTGCAAAATTTGCATGTGCAGCTCTTAACCTTGCTCTGCCTGATACCATGCAGGCATATGTACCACATAAACACAGGTCACTGTGCTAATTAGTCTGTTGTGTTCACTATAGAACAAAGCAATAGACAGCCTAATCAGGCAAAAGGCTCCTGTTCTGACTTTGAGATGGTGAACATTGCCATTTACACAGGCTATGCCTGCAAAGCAGGAAAGAAAAGGGTACAAATACACATTTGACACAGAGATGAATCCAGGCCTACACAATTTACTGAGCTGGCCTTTTGCTTTAGGTCCTGTTTCAGAGTCAGAGGAGAAAAGAAACATGGTCATTAGAAAGCTTTGGGTGCAATACAACAGGAAACAGCTTTTTGCAACTTCTTATGGAGCACTCCTGCTGAAGTAAGGGATAGGAATAAGTGAAGCACAGAATGAGACAGACCAGCCCTCTCACCAAGTTTTACTCCATGAAAATTAAAATTGCTTTTACTCCAAGAATCCCTGAGTATATTACAAACAAATTTGGTAAGACACAGAAGATTTTAAGTTCCTACAAGTTTCAAAACACTGCCAGTGGGATAAAAGCATGCCACTCAGCCTGCAGCCTTTTGGTAAATGGAAAAGGAAGTCTCCACATATGGAAGGGCTGCAGACTAAATTCAGGAATTACATGCCACTACTAAGCGGTATACATGTGCTGCCATCCATTCAGCACAGCCAACCCTCAAACCGATCACCAACACTTCCCTCCTCTTCTGCATGTGACACTGGAGACATGGAAGGCAGTTCAGGGTACAATGGTACAATTCAGGGTACAACACTAGAGAACCACAGTAGCAGGCAAGAGCAGCAAACCCTTATGCATTTACAGTCTCATTTCTTCCAACATGAACATAAGGTCTTACTTATCTCTTTTTAAGTGAAAAAATGCTAATGAAAAACTGGAATTCCCAAAAGATAGGCATATTTCTATGTTACTCTTAGTAAATGTTGATAGTATCATTCACATGCTAAACATAATTAGCAAGATAAGATCATTAAAAAACCCCAAAACAACAACAAACAACAACAAAACAAACACAAAACAAAAATCAAACAAACAAACCAAACAAAGCAAAAAACAAACAAACAAAAAACCCACCACGCCACTTGCTTGCAGTTACTAGAGGTGAAGCTCTGTTTTCGAGAAACTTGGGCTAGCTTCTCTGCTGAAGCTCTCCTTCAGAAATCATCTTTCAGGCTCTCTTTCAAGAGCTGTTACTTGTCATTTGTACTGGTACAAGGCAGAAAAAATATTATACAAAATGGCCACTTTGGTTTAAGCTGGCAATGAAAGTCGTTATCACCTAACAGCTGTTTAGTAGCCTGCTCTAATAACTTGTAGCTCCAGTTCCATGATGTCAGGAGGAAAAGCTTCCAAAAGCTTTGAAACACCAAACTCCACTGCAGCTCTGCTAGTTCAAGGGGTTTTTGTGTGTGTGACTGTGCTTGAAACTTACTTTGAAGATATCCTCTTTTCTGAGGATAGTTAAACCCAGATGAGCTCAACTGTCTGGTTTTGAGGGCAGCTAGAGCTGAACCAATGCAGCCACCAGCAAGAGGTACCAGCAGTGTTGCCACACCCCAGAGGCACTGGGTGCCTTTACCTGATGCCTTAGCTTTGCAGACAAGACACCGTCGCAGTGCCTGTGCTGATGCCGGTGGCTTTACCCCATCAGATAGTTCCTTATGGAGCTTCCAACGCAACAGCTATGTTAGTGGTTCAAGGTCTACATGGACATTACCTTGAGGGTGCAGCCCTGAATGCTCCCATTCATGGGGAAAGCAAAAGTGCAAGTGCAAAAATAGTCTTTCCCCTCAGGAAGCATCAGGTACAGGCATTCCCTGTCTCTGGGAAAGGCCTGCTCCACTTCCCAGCTACAGTTAATATCCCATGCTGGAGACCCTTGAGCTTCACCTTCCTCCTCAATACTTTTCATTTCATAGAATCACAGAAGGCTTTAATTGGGAAGGGACTGTCTTGTTCCACACCCTCTGCCACCTTCCATCAGGCCAGGTTGCTCCAAGCTCCATCCAACCTGGCCTTGAACACTTCCAGGGATGGGGCACCCACAGCTTCTCTGGGCAACCTGTGTCAGGGCCTCAGCACCCTCACAGGGTACAATTTCTTCCCAATATGCCATCTGACCCTGCCCCCTGGCAGTAGGAAGCCATTCCCTGTATGCTATCCCTCCATGCCTTGTCCCAAGTCCCTCTCCAGCTCTCCTGGAGCCCCTTTGGGCACTGGAAGAGGCTCCAAGGTCTCCCCAGAGCCTTCACTTTCCGGGTTGAACACTTCCAGCCTGCCTCCAGAGCAGAGGGGCTCCAGCCCTCAGAGCATCTTCGTGACCTCCTCTGAACTCATTCGAGCAGCTCCATGTCCTTCCTGTGCTGAGGACACAAGACCTGGATGCAGTTGTCAGGTGGGCTGTCACCAGAGCAGAGTACAGGGGGAGAATCACCTCCCTCAAAATGCTGGTCAGACTTTTTTTGAGGCAGCCCAGGATTTGCAAAGGTCAAGTCCACTTTCTCCAAGCAGATGTGCTTTTTGCTACTAGCTGGTAGAGGTTTGTACCCAGCAGTATACTCAGCTTGTATACTCCTGCTCTGAATACTTACAAGATCACATCTTGGCTGTCATCTTCCTGAAATACCAGCCTCAAGCTTCAACAGAGGAAGATCAAGAACTGCATATTTGCAATAGGGATCCTTCAGAACATGAGGCTGATGTTTTCCTCCAGTTCATCAAAAATTCTGCTGCATTGGGGACTTCTTTATATGAATCTAAAAAAGTCTATTTGCATGAAAGCAAATGAACTTCAAATAAGCAAAAAGAAGTAAAATACCATATGGCATATTCAGATTCATGGGGTTGTTATCCCGCTTAACAAATCTTCTTTTGCTTACATTTTTGATAAAAGTACTGTATCCTACAGGGATTTTAATTTTATATCTCAAAAGGAGGCTAGTATATTGGATTTTACTGTATACAGATTGAATGAGGACTTTTGAAAATTCTCAAACTTATCTGCTCAGCTAAATAAATTTTCTGACTTTTCACTTGGGGCAGTTGTAATGGAGTTTTTGATCCCTGGGTAGATGGATGCAATAGTCCTATAAATCCCAGATTTTCAACATCTTCAAAGACTATAAAATGTTTATGAGATAATATGGTTTTAGAGACATCTGGTGGTTATATAATCCTAAGGAGAGAAATCAATATGGAAAGTATCAAATATAAATTCTACTTTTTGAACCAAAGTATACTGTAAAGAGAAAAAGATACTAGCTTATTCACTTCTCTGCACACTGAGGTAGACAATTTGCCACAAGAGCCAGCCTTGTATATGGCAACTTGGCAGCCTTATTCACATTAGAGGAAATAAGAAAAAAGATTTTTCAAGGTAAATTAATGCATATGTCTTTCAGTAGTGTTGAAACTTATCACAGTTTAGTCAGAGTATGATAGGGGCAAGAGATTGGATACTGAATATTTTAAATCCTCCCACTAGACAAAAATCAGCTTTTCCTGCATCTGGTTAGCTTGGGTTTTGTTCTAACTCCTAGAGTGCTTCTTTTTATTTTTGCTTGAAAGCTCACCGACACTTCAATGTATTTTTCACTGAACTGCTTGCCTAAAAGTAAAACCAAGAAATATAAGCTCAGAAACCAAATATAATCCTTAACTTCTCAAGCTTAACCACATGAACAGGTACTCTAAATAAAAGAGCTGTATTTTCTGTTCATTAATAACATACATTAATGATTATCAGAGTGATTTATAAGGATTTATAATTTATATCCTTACTGAAACTTTGAGTGTCAGTGCTGAATACTTTATACTTCCACAGATCAACTGTGATATGAAGCACAGAACGACTTGTTTGGAGACATCAAATAAAATCCTCTTCTCAGTTACACTGACATAAATCCAGAAGAACAAATCTCCACAAAAAAAAAAAATCACTTCAAATTTAAGGAAAAAATAATTTGGCCTCACCTTCTGCAACTAAGATGTCAGAGTTGTGGCTGCAAAAAACCAAAAAATTCCTCCCAAGCCCACTCTATAATATGGATTTGAAGACTTTTAAGGTAAAAGAAATATCAAAAATTCACAGCTTCTGCTGTCTGGAGGGAGAATTGCTCCTTTTGGGTTTCGGTGGGGAGGGAGGCTCCATACTTCCATCATTTTGGCAGTTTTCCTGACTACTTTATGAGCAATTTTTTTCTCAGCCCAAGTGTTGCTCCCCCCTCACACTCTGAACTGCCACCCTACTTGTAGCAGTGCTGGCACCCTTTCTCACGCTCCTTTCATTCACTTGCTTAGGCTACAGTGCAGCAAACTTCCATAAGAGCTAAAATTGGCCACACACAAATATATTTGTGCTCAAAGGCAAATGTTTAGGGGCAGTCTTTTGCTGATCAGAACATAACTACCTCAGACATAAAGCACAACCTCAGAGGAGCAAAGCAAGGAGCCATCAGCAATTTGCTGGCAGCATTACCTTCCCCAATTACAAGTGTCAAAATTTTCTGGAAGCAACACAACAATTCTGCGTTAGAAGGTCTGTTGATCAACTTCTATCCCATGTATATCAACACTGCTGGCAAATTATACTCACATGCTTACTTTCAGCCAAGAAAGGTATTGGCTTGGAAAGTCCAAAATAAATCTATTTAATTTTCTTTTTAACCCTCTGAACGTGGACCACCATAAATTCTGATGCTAAAGAGGCTTTCTCATATGTTTTTTTCCCATCTGTCCTAGTTCAGCAAGGGCGACCAGTTATCACTGTGTGGGCATGATCAAAGCTATGTATTCTACCCCCGCTATTCATTCCCCAAGAACAATGGACCATTCGCAGCAGCTGCCCAGGAGGTTGTTAGCACCTTCACACCCAGCCTGAGGGGCCGTGGCTGCTAATGGGCCATCAATGGTTCAACAATACCCCATGTCTCACAGAGTTAATCACCCATTGTGTGAGTCCCTGCCCTGGGGGAGGGACTGGGTGCTCCATTAGGGTACATAAACAGGGCTCAGAAGACCTTGAGCATGACTTGTTGGATCCAGAGGAGCAGCAGGACCTTGACAGGAGGAAACCACCACTCTCGAGCAGACTACAGCCATCATCTTCACCAACAGGTTCTTCGCTTCCTTTTGCTTTGGACTCGGGGGAACCACGTGGGTCTCAGCAGATGGGCTAACAAACCCCTTTGGGCTTGTGCCCCGGGGCACTGGGTTATACTACTGGGTTTTGGTGAGTTGAAAGCAGTTTTTCTCTTTGTGTCAGAGTATTTATTGTAATATCTTTCATTAAATTGTAACTCTGACTTATAATCTCTCTTGTGGTGGGTTCATTTCTTCTGCTGGTTTACCTTTAAACCAGCACACCATCCTAATAATTCAAAAGCAGTTTTATCTTAAAAGCTTTAACTTTGAGTATAATTTATATCTTATGAGCTGTATTAGTCTTTCATTATGTTTGAGATTATAGATGTACATAATTCAGGATATTGAAAGTCATGGTTCCTGTAGAAACCTTAATTATATTTCTTGTTAAATCATTAAAGTTAACAGCATTTATGAAATTACAGAATATTATGGGGGAGTGGGAACACAACAGTGCAAAGCCACTTTATAGCTGAGCTCTATCCATGCACAAATAACTCAGGAAATGAAAAATTAAGGCATCTCCAAGGGGACATCTGAATGATGTAAGAAGCTCCAGTTTCATCTCAGACATTTGGCCAATTATGTCTATTGTTTTACAGCCACAATTTACTTTCATTGGAATGTCTTTTGGGGACAGCTGATAAATGGGCCCACTTCAAGATCCAGCAGGACTGGTTTTATTGTCTTTGCTCTAGTTAGGGCAGCGCGTACAGCCTCCAAAATCAGATACAAACTTGATAGGGGTAAAATATACTGCTATTTCTTTATGTCTCACTTTGATCTCATGCAGGACTTCCCCTTCCCCTCCCAAACACACCACCATTCTCTGGTAAGCCAAGGGCCATCTTCTGGAGCTCCCATCTTCCACCCCAGGGCAGCCCTCAGTAAGAAGAGGCAAAGTTTGGCACAGCTTGTTTGGAAGCAGAGCACTCTGCCCAGGCAGGCACATCCTTGTGGGATGCTGGAAACCCCCACATGGGGTGACAGCCACCAGCACTGCAATCGCTCTCTCACAGCCAAACTCTCATCACAGAGGATTATTTTGTGTCCCTGCAAATCTGGGAGTGGGACATGCACTGCTCTTGGCACACTAGTGGAAGACACAATCCCTGTTTGTGGATCTACCTTTGCTTACAGAAGCCCAGGACAACACAATAGAAAATCAGTGCCTTTCAAATGGATACTCAACCATCTCTTGCAAAATAAGGAGCTACTTTCCAAACAAGGAACAGCTGTGGGCTGGTATCTGGAACCTTTTCAGTCACATGAAAACTGTCTAAATTAATCATATCTCATGTTTCAAGCCAGAACAGAATTAGCATTCGAGTGCACAGCACCTAAATAATTACTTAAATTATCGTCATTTGTCAAACAAATCTTTTCCTCCTTTTCTACTGATATTCCACAGTTAATTGAAATGTAGTGCAATATAGAACCTGCTGGGAAAATCTTAAAATTTTAGAACTTCCATAGTTAAATGTGCTACTAGGTCATCGCCATGAACACATATAAGTCTCCTCTGCTGAAGTCTAGAAACTATTTCAGCATCAGCATCGGGTTCACATAATTCATTATATTGTATTTTTCCTTGTAACTTCTGGAGACTTGCAACTGTACTTAAAAAGGGTGTTTCTACAGGGAATAATTATTGCCTGTATTGACTGAAAAACAAACGAAAGAAGGTACAGAAGGCAGAAAACAGCAGCCAGTGCAGCACTGCAGTTCAGAGTTTCTCCTTTGGATTATGGGCAGATGAGCAAGTATCTTAAATACAGCACTTTTGGAGCCCAGGAGCTTGAGAAGGAATGTACAGTTCTCCTTGGGAGAGAAGAGTGCAAAAGTAGGATGAAAAGCCTAATGCTATTTTTTGACTCCTTCCTGCAGCTGAAGGATGAGGATTGAGAGGACTTGCACTTCATCAGACTCACCAGAATTAATACCAGCTCAGGAGAGCATACAACCTTCTCACAGCTGTGAGATGAATCATTTTCTCTTTATTGCTGCTCATGTAGCTTACTCAGTAAGTCAGCCAGGCCTGTCTACTATTTCTTTCTCTTCTTCCTCTGCCTGTAGTGTTCACACACACAAACATGGTGGGGTTTTTGACCTGAGCTCTATCACTACTGTAACCCTACGGTGGTGTCTTTCAGCACTGAACATCAACCCTCTCTGTATTCTGCCATCCAATCCCAGAGGACTCTCTCAGTGAACTGCACTGAGAGTTTTTCATCCTTTTCTCCACTGAGTTTGTTCCTTGGTCCAGACTCCAGGTCCTCAGAGCCACAAAACAGCTTTTCGGCCTGTCTCTGACAGCAGTGTGCATGTGGTCTCCATCCAGATCTCTTAGGTACTACACAATGCAAGCTACAACTAGGAATTCTAAATGCCAGATAAACTGATGATACAAAACACAGCCCGGTCCTCTCACTTCTCACTGGAGCAGAATTTCAAGCCTGTTTCTCACAGAGAACTCTTAATGCCACCACAACATACATAAGTTGCCTTTTGTCCTGCTGTACTACTGCCTCCTATCCTTCAGCAACCAGGACTAGTGACAATATTATCAATAAGCTGCAAATACACGAAAGTAGTTATGCCTAGTTACAACTGGTTAATTCTTTACCTGTACTGAGAGAGAAAGGTTAGAGTCGCTATATGGACTGGCCTTTTGCTCTGTCTTTTAAGAAATTTTCAGCCTTTTTTGCAGAAATTTTCATGAGACCTGCAGCACCATGGAAGTCCTCTGCACTAACCTTATGGGGAAGGGCTGAGTATTTGGCAAGGGCACTTACAACTTTCCTGGGATTGCCACTGGAGTGGGGACTTCTAGAGGCAGGTACTGAGCAGGATGAATTTGTAAATTCAGCAGCAGAAAGATGTGAAAAAAAAGCTAAGGGAGGTCAACCATGGAAAGAAAAGCCCGGTCCTGTAAATGAGGTGCATACCATTCTTGTGCAAGGATTGTGGTATTCAGTTTTGCCTAAATAACTCCCTCTAAAATATGCACATGTGAACAGGAGGCTGCATTTCTCTTAGCTCAAAAACCTGCTTCCTCCCTCTATGCTTCCTTTACCCCCTGATTAACAACAGAAAAATCCCCATGAGTTGATGTGGCATCTTCGCCAAAAGCCAGGTCACCTCGTGCTGCTTGCTGGTAAGATAGGAACTTCAGCGCACCCTATTCATTATGAAATCTTTGAAGTTTTACTAGAACACAAAGTTATTAAGGTTATCATGGTACTTGAATGTCCTAGGTGTTTGCCCTAGATAAGTTTCCACTGAGTCTTTCAGGCACTGTCCCCAAAAATTTGATGTATTGTCTTCTTTCCACTGTCACTGCTAATAATTTCTGATTGGTTAACTTGAAGAAAATTAACCAATGACAGAAAGACTATTACACTGAATAAATCAAAAGCATTAGCAGAGTATCAAACTGTACCTTTCAGCCTGAACAATCTCAGAGATAACACACTGNGATCTACAATATTTCTAACATCTATAAAATTAAAAAATCAAAAATCAAAGACACCCTTCGGCGTCATGTTACAGAGAATTAAGGAGCAATTCATTGTCAGCTGCTATTTGGACTTTTGCCGTCTGAGCTACTTATGTCAAATTCAGAATGTATCTGACTGATATGCAATTGCTGATTTAATGTACCATAACAGTGGTTTTAAAATATCGACTTCAAAAGTTTCAGCCATTGTAAATGTCATCAAAATTTGAAATTTTACTGCAAATCCAAAACTAAGATCAGATTTATCAAATTCTACCAACATATTCTACCAACATTTTCAAAAGTTCATAAAATTGAGGAAACATGAAGAGAAAGCACTTAAATTTGTGCAACATACTAACAACACCACTAACAGTCTCACCAGATTTTATTCAGAACTCACACAGGTAAACTAACATGGTATGTACAAGTTGTCTTAAACAAAGAAAGAATAATAATTAGGAAGCTTATCTAAAGGACACTAGAGAAAGACCAACTTCAGTCACTTTTCATCCTAGTTTATTGTGGAGGTTTGGGTTGGCTCCCTGCCAAGCCCAACTGCTGGCCACACAGATTTCCCCCTCTCAAGAGAGAAGGGGAAAAAAGTACCCAAAAAGTATTGTAGTAAAAGTGTGTATATATATTACAATTATATACAATCAAACACTATGAATCTACAGAACAAATCCCAGAACAACCTCAAAAGGGAAAAGGGGGAAAGGAAAATGGGACAAAATTGGGTAAAACCAAACCAAACCAATACACACACTTGTAAACTCAGGGAAAAGCTCAATAAGTAACTAATGCAATCAATTCTCACCAACACTCCCCTTAAGAGAAAGCAGGTCCTTCCCCTCTGTACAGCTGGGGCATCAGCTTCTCTGATAGGCCTCAGCTCACAGAGATAAGAGCTAAAGCTGACAGAGAGTTGATTTCTCTGAGGAGGAGAGGAGAGGTTCCTCCTGTCTTTATATACCCCTATCTACATGAAGGAATGATGTGGAATACTTCCTTAGTTATGACCTTGCTACCAAGGAAGGCCCAGACCAGAACCAAGAAAACTAAACCATCACATTTATAAATGAATTGCAATACCTGGCCTTACACAAGGTACTGGTTTTTAACTTGGAAAATAACAAACATGGGAGAATGAAGAATGAAGTGTGCCCCTGGAGAACTGCATGTGGTACTAGGAGTATTGTAGAGATCTATGTCTATATTAAAGGTTGGGCGTTTTCATATGCTATTCTGTGGTTTCTATCTATATTGCCAGCTAAATCTTCGAAATTCAAAGCACAGCACCAAAGATTTTCATGCTTCTCTCTGACCTGATAAAAACATACCTAGCTCCCTTTCATACAAAACATGGCAATAGACTTCCAGCACTCCTGCTTCCTGCCAGGGCTGAAACAAGATGCTCTTTTGTAGTTTAATTACGGCAACTTTCCTTTCCCCCCCTTAATATGTGCAAAAAAATCAAAGGGAGGAGATGAGAAATTGTACATATCTTTTATTCACCTTAAATTACAGTCCTCACATCCGAGGGAGGACTTTTGCTAGAATAGGTAGTAATTTCACCTTGTCACTATGTGCCAGTTCTAAGTTTTGTGCTTTCAGAAACCGCTGTCTTTGCCCCTTACATACACGGCCCTCACCTGGGTGTTCTCTGAATAAGCCAGCAACACACAGGTAGAAAGTACATTTCAAAGCCTATTACTTAAATATTCCCCCTTTTTAATAACAGATTTGCTGTGTCTTACTGTACATTTGCTTATTAATGTTGCTTTGGTGATGGCAAAATTGCCCTAAAAGATTCAGCAGCTGATAAAATTAATCTTTTAAACATTTGTCTAATTGTTACATATTTATCAGTTTTATTTCTATTTGTACAGAGGTGTCCTGATTTTTGTTTTGTTGATATTGCTCCTTCAGTTTCTTACAATCTTGTGGATTGTAAAAAGAATGTATGGGTGAAATGACAACAAATTAATTTTGCAAATGTAACACATAAAGGGGAAGCATACAAAACTGTCCTTCCTAGTGTATAATTTCTGCTTGTGGCATATGAATTTAGATGTTCATTACTGATTGACGTAACTCAAAAAAGTGAAGTATGTCATTTAGGTAATTTCTTTTTATCTTTTACAAATTTAGTGAGTTTTCATACCATAGTTAAAAAGCCAAAGAGAAGGGAAAAAAGAATCATTTACACATATATTTCAACCACAGTTTTTCATGGTTTGCCACTGGAGGAAGAGGCCCCAAACCAGATTATCCTGACGTTATCTCAATTAAGGAACCGAATCTCTTGGTCAATGGCTCTATCAGACACAGGTTGCAGACATCTCTTTAAAAATCAGGCAGCCATTTCTGGCTTAGCTGGGTGTGATGGTTTAGTAATGGTGCTGCCTACTTCAGTGCTCCCAGCAAGACTCAGGAAACCATGCGTTGCTTTCTCTCTGCCCTGCTTTCCCCTTCCCTTCTCCCTCCCTTATGGCAGGGTGGAGAGGAGAGTTGGAGGCACAAAAGGCAAAGATCACAAGCTGAGGGAAGAACAATTTACTGGAAGCAGCAATGAGATAAGAAAACTACCAGTAACAGCAACAGTAGTAATGACAGTGGGTACAAAAATAAATGATTCACATGTAAACTTCCTGACAACGGACAATAATACCAGATGATCCCTCTGCCACATTTACTCAGCTGGAAGGAACCCCTTCTTACCTCTTCCTCTCACCCCTGGTAATGCCATGGTGTGGTGTAGAATAACTTCCAGGTCCTGGCCATGCCTCCTCCTGGCTACTGCAAAAATTAACCCTGTCCTGGCTGCAACCAGGAGAGATTGGTCTGCAGAGACCTGGCCCCTCTGCAATAGCACTCTTCAGGTTTGCTTAAAAGCATCAGGGAGAAGGCAGATAATCTGCAAATCCCAACAAATCCTGACCACAGCAGCGGGGAAACAAGATTCAATCTGCTTCTGACTTGGTTTATCACACCAAAAACCTTTTCCCTTGTCAAGCAGTTTTTCACCACTATGCTGGAAGCCCAGTGGGTGCTCACAGTACACCACATCAGACTGTCCCCAAAAACGCCGGATTAGGTGACATGGTAGAGGTAAAACAGGAACATCTGACCAGTGACCATTAGTGGCACCATTTTTCTCCCCACATCATGCATTTTCCATGCTCCTTTTCTACCCACATTGGTCAAGTGACCATCTTCCAGTTTTCCTAGCTAGTGCAGAACAGTTTGGGGTACAGCACAGCAAACAGATTTAGTTTGCACATGGACTTCAGCCCAGTACAGATACCACATACTTGGGCTCTTGTCCTAAACTACTGATTCAGTTCTTTTTGCAGTTTTAGAGAAAGATACACCTAAGTTAGAGTGGATGATTCATTCTGTCTCACACGGCACTTTTACAATGGGAAGACTAACCCTGGAGTTACTTCTTCCTCCCCCAGATGTAACATCTCTCAATTTTCAACATAAAAACACTTCAGAGAGAACATGGCATTGGCTACAGCATGTGTTGTGATAAGTAAACCAGGAAAGGAAGGAAAACATTACTTGAAACTACTCAAAGCATTTTTTTAAATGGCCCATTCTGATTAGGCTCTTTCAGATGCTCTCAGCATTTAGTTACAGAACTTATCTCAGCTGTCATTTATCGGTAAATAATAATCTACCTTCCTCATGCTTCACTTTCTCACTTCAGAACATCACTCGTGAATGCAATTTTCTGAATGTAAAGAAATCCAGGCTGGGGAGGTAGGAACAGGTTTCAGACAACCCTTTTATCCTCTGGACTGTTGGTGGCACATTAGTTGCATAAAACTTTGTAAACTAAGTCTGGATCCAGTTACATAATCTTGGTAAGGAGTCCAAATCCTACTAGCCAAGTAAATATTTCCCCAGATATGTCCCATCCCTCACTCAGGCACTGCTGTTCTCAACCACACATTGTACAGACATGAGGAGCTCTGTGCTCTACCTCCCCTTTGTTCCCCAGCTGTGCACACTGCGTGTGTATCATGGGAACACGCACTTATTCCAGCCCCTTGAGTGTGTAGGATGCAAGATACATCCACCCAGACTCAGTTCCAATTTTATCCTCCAAAAGGTACAGTCAAGGAAATCAAGGCATAAAACACTGCACTTAGGCAGCCATTTTATTCCTTGATTGCAAACACTAAGCAGTATTTGCAAACACTAAGCAGTATTCAATCAACTGGAAAAATATGGCAACTTTTTCCTGCAGTAATAATTCCAGTTCCTATACTGACACAGAGCAAGCTGAAAAGGATGATGCTCTATTACATATACTAATAACCTCTTGTTTGGCCACAGATTTCAGATTATGCAGTTTATTTTAATTTCAGTTTTCAAAATTTCCCATCAGGATTTCAACAGGGAATGTTAGACGATCATATACTATGCATTAGGGTCCTTACCAATGCTAAAACGTGAAACTTAAAAAGAAAAGACCAATCCCAAAGCTCTCATATTAAAAATGAGTTGATAGATTTGCCACGTAAAAGACTTCTTTTGCTCTTGGCTACACTAAATTTTTACAGCCCTCTTGTTCCCCTTTAAGCTTGTGGTTTGTCTCAGAAGAAACTTGACCTTTAACCTGCCAGAACACTGTGGAGCTTGGTCCTCCTGCCAGTGTTTTGAGGAAGGTGTTCTTATATTGACGTTTTTGCAGGAAATTTATCTTCATCCTCCTTTCTTCATTTTAAGACAGATTTTGAAGATGAAGGCGAGATAAGGAAAAGTGAAGTTGTTCTAGAAATGAAGATAACAAAACTCATCTCATTATTAATGAGAATGAGAAATTTCCATACCTTTTCTTTGTCAACCCCTTCCTCAAAAAGCTAATAGCAGAGATATTTAAAAAACAAGGCAATATAAAACAAACAAGCAAGCAAGCAAAACCCTATAACAGACTGATCTTCATAATGAAGACCTACTAACTATTAAATTAGGACATATACATTTTTCAAAAATATTTCATTTCCAGAATTAAACTCATGTATTTTTCCTACCAAATTGCATATGCAGTACCATTTCTAATGAAGAGGCGATGTGCAAGCAGTTTCCTGATACTGCAGCACAGCCATGTTTTTCACCTGTTCCCCTCTGTAACGCAGTCCAAGGTCTGGACACAGAGACCAGTAGAGTTACATTACCTATGTAGGGACAGAAAGGCAAAGGTGGAAGATTTGTTCGAGGAGGAAAAAGAATTTCACCCAAGGAGGTTTTCACTGTTGGGAAAACTAGGCCTAGGAAAAACCAGGTGTGGGAGAAAATTCTTTCCCATGAATAGCCCTATCTTTCTGCCTGCCTGTTGGGAGATGTTAACAGCCCTGTTGCAAGAAGAGATAAAAGTTCTCACAGACATGCTTGATGTCCCTGCTGGGAGAGAGGGAGACCCTAAAGGACAGGGGACAACATACTCCTGAAGTTACACACATGTAAAGTTGCTGTTATAAAAGCACCCAAATGGATTTCTTGGACTGCTTTTTCACCCACTGCATGATTTAGCAGTGTATTTAGGGTCTCTGGCTTCAGAATAAACTTTTCCTTAATACCCTCGCTGAGGTTTGGTCACCAGGGTTTACCTGTGTGCATATCAATTCTTACAGCTATCTCAGTGCTCAACACAAAACTATGGAGTTGGACTAACACCAGTGCACCAGAAGCAGTAAACCTGCACAAGTCCCTCTGCCTCCATCTTCTCTTTTCCTGGGAGCACCACTGTGTTTTGCAGCATGCTGCAAGCTGGACCACCTCTGTATTCGCTCGCTGCCTCCCCAAGGAATGGGATTTTGGGTAAGACAAAGGGCTTTGGCACTTCTCTAGGCAAATCTTGAGTTGGTTCCCCATTCCCCCACTGTCAAAAAGGAAAATTTTTTACCTTTTCCAAATGCTATGTTCTGAAGTCTTTTGTAGAAATACCTGCATAGTGGAGATAAGCTCATTACTGAAAACCTTGAACCTCATCTGATGACTTTCACTTTTCTCATGGTGATATTATTATCCCTCTTCCTGGCAATACTTTCACTTCTGTTCTAGACCCAATCAAAAGCATTAGCTTTCAGACAGAAAATCGTCACTTTATCTTCTGCTGCACCAGTGTCTCTTGCACATATGAAGAATTCCTCCAAGCTCAGGGGGCTCTCATCATCTCCCTTGTCCAAACTGTTGTCTCAGTCTCTTTATTAACACCCACCATTATGTCAGCACAATGGTAGGACATTTTAATCCATTTACTTTTAGAATTATCTTCTAGGTGGAAAACTTTAAAGGTTCACCTATCATCTTATATTATGGTTATTCCTGGGGTGTTTTGGATTTGCTGCCACCTTCACAAATTCAAACGACTGCCCACTATCAGCTCCCTTGCTGAGCAGCGACACCTTGGGAGACTGTCAGTGGTCTGTTGAAGGTTAATTTTTTGATCTCCCATAGTTCCTCCCTGAGCATCTCACAGCTTTTTATCAAATATTCAGTTCTCCTCACATGACAAGACTGAGTTTACAGACTTAAACTACTTGCAAGAGCTCCCAAGTTTCACCTTTCTTTTCATATTCATCACATAAAATCATTTCTCTTATTTTTCATTTTTATTTAGACTGTAGCTCCCCTTAAACATCTGTACTGTACTTTCATAATTACTGCCCCTTAGTCATCAGCAAACAGTAAAAAGAAAAATCAGCAACTGTGAAACACAAGGTTACTTCCAACTATGTCCCTTCTCGCTGGCAGACAGCACTTACAGACAGAAGGTGAAGCAGTTCCAGAAGGATTTAGATCTGGTGGAGCTTTTAACTGTTCTGTTTTCTCACTTTCCAGAATGTTCTGAAATGAAGACAGTCTATCATTTAGAGGTTTTTTTTCCATTCATCAACTATTTGATCAGCACTGCATAGGGGCTGTCTCGCAGCAACTTCCACCAAATCCTACAAGAGCTCTTTCCAAACCCAGCTCCCCCAGTAAAGAGTCATCCACTGGTATTGTCCCTAGATGCTTTGAGACCTTGGCTATATTAAAATGCTTATAGAAAGGCTTAACAGTGGTTTGTGCATCTTCCAAAGGTTTCGGAATGTTAGAGATAACAGGAATAAGAGATTGCAATGATTACTTACAATTAGCTGAAGCTCACAGCAAGGGGCATTTGACCCATTTTAGCTATGACAGTAGCTGTGGGGATCAAATGTAAACTGAATCACAGAACAGGTTGCAAATTTATTTTTCATTCCTGATTCATCTTGCAAAACAACTGTTAGGTGAGAGAGGAGGAAGAGGCCAGGAAAAGTGTGTGGCTGTACTCACTCCTGTCTGGGAGTAACTCTAGCCCTGTGAACTGAAAATAGAACAAAAGATCTATGTTTCTCTGAAAAGCAATTCATGGACAAATTCATGATGTGAATGAAATGTGTTGCAGACATCACAGTCATGTCATGCCAGTGCTGACCGTTCTCTTGGGAGCCTTGATGAAGGGATCAGGGTCTAGGAGCAAAGGCTGCAGTGCCCTTGACCACAGCAAACGACTCCTTCCTAAAAAGACTGGCATTTTATGTCTGCCAACACCCATGTGCTTTCATAATGCAGCTGCATAGGCTGCAGCTGCTCTGTAAACAGAGACCCTTCAGCCCTTGCAACTTTCTTATAATTTAGGTATAAAAAAAGAAAATGTAAATCAAAATGTGTTACTGGTGAAGTTATGTTGGGATTCTCACCTACATGTATTCGACATACTGTGTTCATAACAGTCCCAAATAAGACCTGATGAACAAGACTAGACAAATATAAAATATGAATAATATATGTTACTGAAAATGTAAGGTCGATAGTTCATTCCTGTGCACAAACCTCAAGGAATTGTGAATTCTGATTTCTAGGAATAACCTATTTCATCCCTCTTGTATTCTGAATTGCTGAATTACATCGTATTCATTGTTATGCTTTTATATTTTTGTAATGTTAGTAAGTTACAGTAACAAAGTTTTGCCTGCATTCAAATGGATCTTGCTCTTAGATAGGCAGGAGTAAATCTGGAATATTTCAATTGTTCTTGTTTTTTCCCAGGAGTTACACTAATTTATCTAACAATTGTCTCCAGACCACTGAATTAAACTGTTTTACAAGGCAATATTTTAATGTCAATATTCTTTAAATTAATACAAACATGTCTTTCAGTTATATTTTACATAAGACCTACTTTCAAGGCATTAATTCAATTACCTTGTTTTATAGGTACTGAAGATGCAAGTAGGCTTCTAGCAGTGGCAGAAAATGAGTGGCAGGTTCCTACTGGCAAAGCTCCTAGCAAGACCAAACTCTAATTGTGCACACATTTATATTTGTAAGCTGAGACTTGCATGAATAAAATATAATTACTAAAAAGCCACAGACTTGGATAAAATTACGTTCTCTATATGAGATTATTAGCTTTTAATGCACATTTTTTCCAGCCAGTAACCTGCATACACCATGCCAAATCTTGCTCATTCCAAAATCAGTATAGCTGAATTCCTGGCTCCAGTGGGAACAAAATTTGGCCTGTGTTCCCTGTTGGCAGAAGAGAGATGAAAGGAATGCAGTATTGCACACTTGCATGATAAAACTTTCTTATCTGAAAAACCTATTTCATCAAACACAAAATGCATCAATTCTCACTGAAAACTTAATGTGTGTTTGAAGTTCCCTGACCAAGAGACACTCTTCACATCTCCAGACACACAGTCGGTACCAGGGGAAAAAAAAACCACTAGAAATGCTGCTTCTGACTTTTACTTCTTTTCCTGCAACTTAGCCCACCCTCCTACACACTGATAAGTAGGAAGAATAAACATCTATTTAGTTCAAAATCCACCCTACAGTGGGGAACAAGTTCATTGGCTTTTGCTTAAAGCACATCTGCACTTGCAGGATGTGCATGAGAGGAGCAGGGCTGCCGGCACTGTGCAAAATCACCCCACTCCAGCAGCACAAAGTGGCGATGCTTGGAGCAAGTTATGCTTTTATACTTCAGGATAATTTGCCACACAAGGACCCCAACAGCACATACAGAGCTTGGAAAAGCTTGGTGGCAAAGTGAGATTCTCTATCTGCTCATGTAAAGTTTTCCTCCCCCTATTCTCCACAGGTACAATGTGGAGTTCACAGTTCACAGGATACACTCCACTAATTTCATGGATCTTAGACACTGGTCATACTGCATCTCTATGCATCAATGACTTAATCCATCAGTTACCTCCTTTTATACATACTCAGGAATTGCAAAGCCAAATTACGTAACTCCAGAGGTGCCAGAGACAAATCAAGAGACTGCAGTATCAGATGATAGTGGTACCTTTCCATGTTCTTATTAGCACACACTGAGCTGTGTGCAAGAGTTGCCACACCTCCTGGGAGAGTGAAGAGCATCCAGGATTCCACTCCAGCTGGTTCCACTGTAGCATTTGTCCTGTAATTACAAATCAAATGTTTCCATCTGGCTGACAAAGCTGAAGCAGCTCTCAGCCAAAATACCACTGGCTATTTCACCAAGGCTACCTTGTCCTTTAAACATTACCTGTGCTTTAGTTGTTCATAAAAAATAGCAGTGCTCCCTCTAAGGTAGGAGAGCATGGGGTGTAGTATAATTAAAAAAGGACTGGGGTTATATCTTCAAACAAAGCAGCAAAAAGATCTGTTGGTATTTTGTGTCTCATAAAGTGGGAAAGGGATGATTGTTTCACAGCATTCATCCAACACCCTTGAACAGAGTTTACATGAGAATTCTCAGAAAAATCAACAACCATTGTTTCCAAAGATGAAACTCTTTCTTTATGCCCATACTAAATATTCAGTTTTCCTCTCTAAAAAGTCATCCTATTGCTGAGAAGAATAAAGAAACAATCCACAAATGCAAGACCAAACTGGTCATCTGTCCAGCCTGGGACAAAAGCTTTGGCTTGGTCCCACGAGTTCATCCTCTGAGTGGGAAACACTCACATGTACCTGCTCCTACTGAACCTGGCCAGACTTGCAGGGCTACAAAAACCTCTGGACTGTGTCCCCAAAGGAAGTGATTCTCTGCCCACCAAGATTATCCCTCAAATTTCCCCCTGGACTGCATATACACAAAAAAAAAAAAAAAAAAAATCACCTCTCGTAAACCAAACTGAGTAATGGTTTTTACTGGTCTTGGCTTTCCTTCTGGGCTTTGTGCAATAACATATATGAAGTTCATTTTTCACCTAACTGCTGCAAATATATTATTCCAAGGCCTAATATTGCCTTTTTGTTCAAGCAAACCTCATTTTGAAATGAAGATTTTTTTATTTTATTAATGTTTGTATAAGACCAAAGAAAGTGCTTTTTTTATTTACTCTGTAAAGCAAAGAAATGAACAGTGAACATTAAAATACTACATGTGTTTAGATATTCCAAACCCCAAACAGCTCCAGCTTTAATGGATGTATATTTTTCTTCTGTATAATGTATGTTTCTAAATATACACAGGGAAAAGGAAGAATATTTACCTTTTTAATATTTAATATTTTGCAGTCATATAGATGGAAACAATATAGCATGGGTATATTTCTCGAGAAAGAAAAGAGCTCCGTTAGAAGGCTGAAATCCAGCTTTGGTTGCAAAACATCTGAAACATATGTTTTGCATCCTGAATGCCAAACGAAAACCTGCCGACCCCAGAACCTTGAGATGAACCATAAACCACTGAGTAATCAAATGCAAAATATTATTTCAAAACTTGCACAGTGGTTCATGCCCAGATCTATTTATATGTTGAAATCCTTCAAAATTATAACAGCTTTTGCCTCCATCCCAATGCCCCACATTTATAAAAATTATGTCATTTGAAGGCTGTTCTTTTCAAAACACCACTGATTGTGATTTTCTCATTATTCCTTAAAATTTTGCTGATGTAGCCAACACTTACAGTTTTCTGCACTCTGAGCTAAAAGAGCCATGGGCACAACCTGTCAGAGAGGATAGAAGAACTGTGAGAACCTCCCAGGAGACCTGTGCTCTCTGTGGGTCAGGCAGGACCTCCCCCAGAAACGAGCTTGCCTATTTTAGACAACTGAACCATGTTCTTCACATCATAAATTTCTGAAGGCAGGAAAATAATGTATGTTCTATGTTATATAAATTACATATTATATTATTATAGTCTCACTTAGGTAAATTTTAGTAGATAAATTTAACCATTGTTCCTCTAATAGTAAAAGTGAATCCAGATTATTTGATCCTTTCATGTATTTACAGTTTTTTCGATACCAAAAATTACTGTTGAATACACAACAAAAGCAAATGTGGCTTCAGAGATAACTACACTGTGCAGGGTTGACTCCCCGTCTCTTTATTCTGTGGATCACCTATAAAAGACTCTTCTCACAAACTTCATGGAGAATAATCTTTATCTAATCCTTTGTTGTTGTTTTTTTTTTCCTTAATTTTTGTCAATTACTTTCTTATAAACATTGTAAATAACAGAAGATTTCCCTTAAGGAATTAAATCCTTGAACTCTACAGCTCAAGTTAAGACCTTGGAGTTTATCATTTGAGCACTAGATACCAGTCTTCAAATCCTACATACAAAGCAATACTTTTATGAAGGTTTTTATGCCAGCGTCTGCAATATGCAAATGACAAATTACAAACTTATTGCAAATGAAGCCTGTCAAAATGGAATTTTTCTGTTGTTGTCTTTTATTCAAGACAATGCACTTTTAGGGGTCTAATCACACATGCTCACCTTATATGTATCGGGAAGGATAAATACTTCCCTGAGAAAAGAACAATGATCAGGACCACCCCTGGCTCTGGGGCTGTTTCCTCTATTTGGCAATGTTTTCATTTCTCTAACATTTTGCACATTTAAATGTGCACAACCAATTATACTTAATTTATCTATTCCTGCATTACTGATTTCTAAGCAGGCCCTGATCATCCTTTCAGTTTTGTTAATAAATCATTTTGGTTGCATGCAGATGCCTGACAGAATAAGGAAGATTCATGACTCTGAGTTACAAGCATTTATAATTAGAAAGATCAAGGTGTCACAAGCACAAAATATCTATCCCAAAGAGAGACCTGGCAAACTTTAATGTAGTACACCATTACAGCAATGAGAGAGAGAAAAAAAAAAGGCAGCATACTCTCACAATCCTGCTGTGTGAACCTCAGAATAGCATTAAATTTCCAATCTTTGTCCTTGAGGTTCTGGGCAATGCTGAGAGCCTATAAAAACAGGCTGAGACTGATGGAGTTGTTGAGCCTGGAGAAGAGAAGGCCTTGGTGAGACCTCAGAGCCCCTTTCAAGTGCGTGAAGTACCTCCAGGAGAGCTGGAGAGGGACTTGGGGCAAGTCATGGAGGGACAGGACAAGGGGGAATGGCTTCCTACTGACAAGGGCAGGGTTAGATGGGATATTGGGAAGAAATTGTACCCTGTCAGGGTGGGCAGGCCCTGGCACAGGTTGGGCAGAGAAGCTGTGTCTGTCCCATCCCTGGAAGTGTCCAAGGCCAGGTTGGACGGGGCTTGGAGCAATCTGGGCTAGTGGAAGGTGTCCCTGCCCATGGCAGAGGGGCTTGGAATAAGATGAGCTTCAAAGTCCCTCCCAACCTAAACCATACCATGATTCTATAACACAAACTACATGTTACTCCTTTTCTTCCCTTGAACCAGTCCAGCTGTATCTATCCTACCTCCTTTCAAATGACTTGTATGGACCTTGAACCTTGAAGATACTGGACTATCTTGGA
The DNA here is from genome assembly GCA_013396655.1 of Campylorhamphus procurvoides. Lineage (NCBI taxonomy): Eukaryota > Metazoa > Chordata > Aves > Passeriformes > Dendrocolaptidae > Campylorhamphus > Campylorhamphus procurvoides. The sequence goes on along the minus strand of WBMV01007508.1, from coordinate 178,248 downwards.
AGATATTCCTTTGCAGAAATACCGTCCATGAGCCTTGTAGAAAGTTGCACAGACAGGCATTCCCTCTGGCATCACTGTACTTGTACCATCCTGTCTTCAGCCTGGATGCTGGCCCATTTTACACAGGTTGTAAGCTGGTAATTGAACCACCTGCTCTCCAGACCCTCTGAAGCAAGCTCATTATTTGATGCTTTGTGGTGAGTGAAAGCAAAAGCAAGTTTACCATGACACTGGGCATTAATGACCCATAAATAAACTGTCATATAGAGAGCAGAAACAGCCTGTCAGACATTTCTTCTCCCCTGGCAGGAATGGACAGAGCGGAAGGACACATCAAATCTTCACTACCTGCACTAGCAGGTTGAGTCTATCTCCAAGCGTATAGTGCCAATTTCCCGAACATAATAAATTGACAGAGGGCAACCCCTCTGTGAGCCACTGTCATGGTTTAAGAATGGTACTCCCCAGTTTAATTCTCCCACTGAGACTCTCCAAACCACTTTGCCTCTTGCTTGCTCTGGCCATGACGTAGGTGGTACAGAATAAGAGGTGGACAATGTCCAGGCAGCTGGAGATCACAAACCTGTGCGTACTGCACCACTGCAGCCAGACATAGACATACTGTACAGCCCTTCCCCACTGCCTCTGCAGTGTCCCCACTCAGCTGGAGCCAGAAGCAAGTGGAGCCATCCTCCTCTGAAACCATCAATTCTCATACAGTGAGGGACATGCAGGGGCAAACTTTGCCAATGTTTGATGTTTTGGAAGGTAGCAATGCAGCATAGCCTGTCTTGGCACTGTTTTTTTTTTTCAGGGATTGCCCCAAAGAAAGAATTGCTGCTTTTTATGTCCTATTGCTTTTAAAGCTCCTGATTTATCACTGCCATTTGAGTATACATAGCAGAATCTCCTTACACAGAGTCCTTTCTCTTAAGGCTTATAATTTTAATATATGATTGAGATGCATAACTCTTCTTCTAATGAGCAGTGATAAATAATCCAAATCAGATACTTAATATGAAAGTATTTGCCCTTCACCTACAATTACCCTTACTCACTCATGAAGAGAGGGGGTTTTGTCTCACCTATATATTTACTATCAGTTTTACCTCCCAATTCCAGTGCTATTTGACATTTCATTCGCAGGATTTTCTCTTCCAATTATTTTTTATTGGCTGTGATTTTGGGTCTTTTATTAGGGGTGCAAAGGGCCATCTGCCAGAAATTCAACCCCTTCTGTAGAAGTCTTGTGTCAATATCTCCATCTAGACAAAAGGCTTGCAATGAAATAATAAAATAAAATGTAAACCCCATCAAAAATCTAACCTGTTATTCTCCCTGTTTTTCTGCCTGGAAATGAGGTTCCTCTAACATTAAAACCCCTTGTTGCCACTGAGGTGTGACACACATCAAACTCAAATGCAGATGTGGGAACTCCAAAATGATCAGAAATATCTCCATCAATCTAGGTTTATTTTCATTGTCTTTTTCTAATAAGGAAATTCTTCCTTCAATTTTAATTAACCCAAGCTTTAAAATTAGAGAATATTTTCCAAGTATTAGCTCATTCATTTATTTAGTGAATAAACATTCCCAAGAAGACTTTGCAGAATATTTTTTTTACCCTTTCTCCATTTTATTTCCCCAGCAATGTAATTGCAGAATTGTTTTCCTTTCTCACTACTGCTTTACAAATCAACTATTTTGCTGCTCATTTCTTTCAGGATCATTTCAACGACCGACAGCAGAGCTGCTGCACTCTGCCAATGCACGCTTGCGCATCTCACTCACAGAGCACCATCTGCAGTCTCTGATCCAGCTGCTGCTGAGCAGTGGCCCAGAAAAGGCCTAAGTCGGATAGTGAGGACACTGCTCTGCAGATATGAGTCACCTCAAGACCTGGGAGAGCAGCAGCAATGCTGAGATCACACATGTGGGCATAACCTGGCCCAAGTCCACTTTTTGCACTTTCTCATCAAACTTCTAAAGTTTGCTACTAAAATATTGCAGCCATTAGCCCCCTGATATCACAATGAATGTTCACATTACAGTCTGAGAGTATACTATTTTGAAGGCCATCAGGTTTCTATGTTCCCCATTAGAGGTCACTTTTATCTAACATTTACAGACTCTAATAATGTAGCCATGCATTCACCTTTTGCTGAGCAATTTGCGTTGGTTAAGGTCATCACTTTTATTCAAACTGAGAACCACCAGAATTTCCTCATTATTTGCTCTCAGATATCCTTTATCTCTTCCTAGATTTTGTTCAGTTGCTTTCAGTCCTCTTACTTGCAGTGTTAATGGTTACACAGTTGTTTCCTCTAATTGAGCTGTTGGCCTCCCAGATTATTTTTATTCTTCACAAATTCAGGTTAATTTGCAGTCCTCTTTGCAGCCAGTGAAGCTGCATTGGTTGTGTTATGCAGAGGGGCAGGCTCTTTTTCTCTTTCTGAGGCTGCATATGAGCTGCTTTATCTCCATTAGCCAGTTCCTTTCCCCTTTCTAGCACTGTCTCTTTGGTGTTAGCAGGGTGCTAAATCTTAGTTCTTTCACCATTCGGATGACTGCAATCAGGCACTGTCATTTCCCTACTTGGTAAATGCTTATTGTTCCTCAAACTTAACACCTTGCTACTCAGGCAAAACAGTCATTGTGCAGCTGCTGTTTTCACCTCAACATCTATTTCTTTCATCTTGTCAGCTTTTGAGGTACTTGATATAAAGAGAAAAGTTTTTGTCTTCGTTTCCTTTCCACAGTCATTTGTGTTGGAAAAAGTCTCTGCAAAAAAAAAAGAAATTTCAAAAATTTCTTACTGAAGCAGCTCTTTGGATACTACCCTGCATAGTCTGAATTTTCTGAAGTCATTCTTTCTATCAAGTACTTTTGAGTTACTTTGGGCAGGATTATGATGGATGTATACCATTAAGGTTACTGGGGGCTAAAAAGGAAAGGGACAAGTGTTTTCAGTCCTTCTCTTCTGATGACTGTTCCTGAAAAGTTTGCATTGTGCTGTCCAGTTCTTCACAGCCTGGGCAGGTCCTGAATGACAAGACTTTGCAACTATACAGGGTTTCAGGTCAACAAAGACCCTCCACCTGCAAACTGCTGATTCCCAGAATTTCTGCTTTCCCATTTTGTGTTCCCAGCCCTAACACAGTCACCACCCTGTCTTCTTAGGTTTCCCCAAACTGCAGCTGCTTTTGGCTTCCCATTGCCTCTACAAAAGGGGCAGGCAGAGAGATTGGCTGCTGTAGACCCTGTAATTGCCTTAAACTACCCGAAGCCAACCTGAAAACAGTCAACTGGAGAAGAACAAAAGACTTGTGTTATCTGCAGGGCTCCCAAAACCCTGAATCAGAATGGTACAGGCCAAAAGAGAGGGTTCCACTCAGCTGCAATTTCCAGCCCAGAGCTTTACATTTCAAAGAGCAATTGGAGACTTGGCTTTGCTCTGATTTAGAACAAAACCCACATATTTCCTAGTTCCCTCACAGAGGAAATCACTATCCCATCAACAGCTTGCACCAGAGCCAGAAACCCCAGGAGCCAGAGAGCTTAGCACAGGACACGAATATAGGGAGCTGGGATCTGTTGGGACTCAGAAGCTGCCCAAGATCCAGGTGAGAGAGTGGGAAACCCAGTTCCTCCAGCAGCATAGCCATCTCCCATAGGAGCACCAGCACACCAAACATCTCATTTTCTATCAGTGTGCCCATTTTCCAGCAGCATTCACTGCGTCTCCTCCTGGAAAGACAGTCAAGGTCAGGAGAAATTTGTTCCTCAGAAAAGTACCCGCTAGCTCCTGACATTCTCATTGTTCTCCTCCCTTAATCCTACCCTTAATCACACTGCAATCTTTCTTAGTCTTGTACCCACAGACCATCTTCCTAAATTAACATGTCATATATACAATTTTCAAATTAGCGTCATTTGGCTTTTCTTGATTCCATTCACATTATTCTTCAGGAATTTTCTGGGACAGCAGTATCTGAGCTGTGCATTAAAATCAGACTAATGCTTTAGTGACAGATCAGTTCCTCTTACATTCCTATGCAAAACTGCTACAGGATTTGATCAATTGCATTAAAAAAAGAGTTGCCTTGATAAAAAGGATACAAATGTCACATTCTTGCAAATAAAAATTAACAAGCCTTTTTTGAAACCACCTTTGAGTCTAGTGACAAAAACCTGTCACTATAAATAAAAGTGCAACTGTGATTCAGCAATGCACACAAGTCTTCCATCCTGAAGCCAGGGATCTTCATTATGACTGAAATGAAGTATTAGCCTATATATTGCTGATCAGGGTCGTACACTCATCGGTCTTACCACATCTATTTGTGTCACTCTCTAGAGAGATGCAGTGGTTGTTGAGATGGATTTCCAAAACTTGTGAAAATTGGTAGCCAACCAAAGTGATAATATTCCATTTTGCTCAGCTGTGCACTGATGATTACAGGCTGCTGTTCCTAACATCATAAACTCACTATTACAGTTGTATTACAGAGTTATATTATGTTTTTCCAGTGTTGAGACTTGTTTAAACTACTTCCTCATTCCTCTAGCAAATATAAATCATCTAGTAGTCATTCTAACATTTATTTTAAATTCCTCTTTATCTATGGCTATTTTATTAATAATCAAAGATTGTCCTTTTATTTACATCTTTTACAAGGGATTTTTCTCTTAAGTGATGCTTAAGATCCCTGAAGGTTTAAGGTTTTCTGTTTAGAAGGCATTTAATCCATTTTGTTTTGTTTTGGTTTAATTTTAATGCAGAACTTCTAGTTTTGCAAGTAATTTGAAGTCAAATTATCTCAAATTTTTATTCTTTTAAATACAGTAGAAAGTTTTTCTCATTTTCTTCCACTCATGTTTACACTTTGCACCATTCAGGAAAATGTGCCATTAGCATAGAAACATGTACATAAGTTTGTAAGGTTTTCTTCTCCCTGAATCCCCCCTCTTTCAGTATCATTTCTTGACTTACTTATAATACAATGAAAAGTTTTGAAGAGGATTTTTTGTTCCAAATATTTTGTTCCTGTAACTAAGTATATTGCAGTAACATAATTGACTGCTTGGTTTGGTTTTTACTAAAACATTGATTGCTTTGCTGCTTACAGTAAGTTCTTTTTTGAGACTGTCTTTGCTTTCAGCCTGGATGTTTGTTTTTCTCTGTATCCAAAGGGATAGTTGCTGAACAGCCATAGGTCTTCCATGTTAGAAGTATCAAGCCAAAAATTTAGATCAAATATTACATGAGCACAAGATTTTCCAAGACTCTGAAAGTTATAAAACAAACAGTAAGATCCAAGATAACTTACACCTAATGTCTAATAGACTAAAGCTTTTTACTAAATTCTTACAGTCTTTCAAATTCAACCACAACAAATCACTCTAAACATCCCCAAAACAACTGGTGATTTTACCAGTTGAAGTATAACTAGTTGAGTTTTGAAGTATATTAGATTTTCATTTTTTTGATTGCACATTTAAATATTCCAGTTCCAGTAGATATTCTTTAAAATATATTCAATATACAGTCTTGAACATAGTACCATTTTTTCATAAGCTGCTCCCCTTAAATATTTGACACTTATCAAAAATATTTTAATTGCACCTCATCACCATATTTTTCTTTCATGCTACACATATCTACAATAAGCAGTACAACACAGCATGACTTTTTTCAGAGGGTCCTGGGTTTCCTATAATTTTTCATAGGTTTTGTCTATGCTTAGTGTGACCAGTTGAAATTGGCCAAATGCCAAGAGACAAAGGGCCCAGGACAAAGGCCTCAAAAGCCCCTCCTGGCCACAGGGAAAAGAGGAGAAAGGGGAGGGAAAAAAACCCTGCAAAACCGAATTTCAGCAGAACTAAACCAGTTTATATATATTTACAGATATATACAAGTATATACAGAGAAGAAAAGAGAAATAAGACAAGTTTTCACTTCCCTCTCACCAAAACAATTGCCTTTCATGTATCTCAGGACACCTCCCCCGACCAGCAGACCTGCACCCATGGCCCACTCCCACACCAAGGGTGACCGCAGGGAGCTCCTCTGCCCTCCAACACTGCCCAAAGAAGGACAGACCCCTGGCTTCCGATTCCTCCTCTTTATATATTTGCTTTCGTAAAGAAATGAGATGGAATACATTCGTGGTTATGTATTAGTTAGGAAAGGCCTAAACCAAAACCACTACACTTAGATAAGGAGTCTCATGGAGGGACTGTTTTGCTCTCTACAACTGTCTGAAAGGGAGTTCGAGCCAGATGGGGGTCAGTCTCTACTCCCAAGCAACAGGACATAGAAGAAATGGCCTCAAGCTATGCCAGGGGATGTTTAGGTTGGATATTAGGGAAAAATTTTTCACAACAAGGGTTGTAAAGCATTGGCACAGGCTGCCCAGGCCAGCAGTGGAGTCACCATTGCTGGAAATGTTCAAAAAACGTGTGGACGTGGCACTTGAAGAAATGGTTTAGTGGTGGCCTTGACTGTGCCAAGGTAGGTTGATGGTTGGACTTGATTATCTTAGAGGTCATCTCCAATCTTAACAATTCTGTGATTCTATGATTAAGGCAGATATAGGGCGATATTTAACCATTTTTATAAACTCTTGATTGCAGCAGGGGGAGCCCTTATTTTAATTCCTTGAGAAAGCTTTGAGTACATACACACAATTAGAGTGCAGTTAATTAGCACTATTCTTATGTTTACATTAACTTACCAATGAGAGATCTCATTATGGGTCTCACTGTGGAACCCTCATACAAAAACCGAGCAAATGGAAAACTTTCTTCCCCAAAAGCTTACAAACGAGGAAAAAGCAGCTCAAATCAAGCAAAGTAAGGCGGGAGACAATGGGCCAGTCTTGGTGAGAATTCAGTCAAGTCCTCTGCAGGCAAGTCAGAACTCAATAGACTATGGAGTTCTTCCCCAAAGAAAATTAGGTGCCTTGTATTCATAAGGGTGAAGGTGCATATTTGGCTAAAAAGACCTGGCAAAGTAAAATGTGGAAGAACAAAGTTTCCATGGAGGAATCCAGCTTTGGCCAGGAGATTTCCATCTTGGCTTTGCTGGGATGTAGGGACACGCCACAGCACACAAGCACTGAGCACTGGGTCATTGATGTGGTGAGCTGAAATTCTAATAGCATGGGAGCCTACAATGTGGAAGGGCACAACACACTCTCGACAGGAGGAACATGCACACATCGCACCATGAGCCAAACTGCATTGAACCTTCAGTCAAAATTCAGTGTGATCAGATTGATGCAACTGCAGTTGTTTGGCAGTATCAGGTGATTACCTTCCTGCCAGGTGCTTCAGTAGATTCTGGATTCATTTTCAGACTACACAGTATGAAAGGCAGCAGCATTATAGTATATTTTTGTTCCAGTTTTCCCATTGCTCCCTCTTTCAAACTGAATTAGCTGTAGTTTAAGCTGGCACCTTCCTCCTAGAGGAGGTTTTTAGACTTTCAAAATTGTATAAAATCAGTGCAAGCACAAGGTTGCAATGGCACAGCTTAGAGATCTCTGGAGAGCTCTGGAGCAGATTATAGATGTGAATACTGGTTATAGATTTGGCAAAGTAAATACCTTGAAGCTGTAATGAGGTTATGTCAGATGAAAAAAGTCATTCAAAAGGATCTTTTCTACCACCTTTCCTGCTGTAGTGAAAATTAAAATAATAAATCATTCTTTGACAGGAAGCAATTTTAAAAAACAGTTTCTGATTTGGACTCTGATGGCCATCATGCAATTTTTGCACACCTTTCACAACACAATTTAGTAGAATGTCCCTTCATACAAAGAACAGAAAACCTGAGGAGTTTCATTTGTGCTTTTCCACATATTGTTCAATCCAGAAGAAGAGACCAGTGTGGTTGCTAAGATTTTAAAATAGATTAACTCATCTATTTCAGCTGAATAAATTACAAAATCAGAAGTATTTTTCATCGTAACATATCTCTGTGCAGTAACTGGAAAATGAAACTATGGATAGTTTGAAACATATGCAATTAAATACAGATAGCCTGATTAGTAACTAGGAAACCAAAGCACTATGTAATTTGCAGCTATTATAACTGAGGTTCTTGTTTACATATTAGTACATTGCTAATAAGATTGGCTTGCAACTTACATACTGCATTATGGGACACTGAACTAAAGAAAGTGCCAAACCTTGGCAAGGTCATATGTCCCCTGGCCAATGACTTGATGCCTAAGGTTTGGGGTAAATTTTGTAGATTTTTGGGATTTTAGAGGTATAAGTTTCTTGCTCACATATTAAGGGATGTTTGGAGCTGCTGAAAGGATTTTCTCACATTCTTCAGCTCTCTGAAGGTCGTGGTGTTTTCAGACTTTCAGATATTGAGGGGTGTTTAGAGTTACTAAAGGGACTTTCTCACATATTCTGGGGCTCTTTGAAGGCCATGGTGTTTTTCAGAGACACCTGCAAGATAACTTGAAGTCAAAACAAAAGAGGAGCCCAGGAACCGTTGGAGGGGGTCCAGGGGGGCATGGCCCAGGACCCTGAGGGGTGGACCACCGGGGAAATTAGAAATAGTGATTGGTTATGGATATTTCATATTTTAATTGGGTAAAAGGGTATAAAAAGGGTAACCCTACTGAGGGCTGGGTCTTCGTCGTCGTCTTCGTTCTTCGGGGAATTCTCGGGTGTGGGGACCCTCGGCGTTGATCCGCGCGTATTGGTGGGGCCAGCGGAGACATGGAGTCTCCGATCTCCCGAATAAAGGTATTGTCTATCTTTCTCCAATTGATGTTTGTCTGAGTGCCTATTTTCCAGGATTTTAGGCATCAGACTCATAGTTGGGCTTTTTTCCTGACCTATTTCCAGACAGCTCTACAAGTTATGAAAGAACTCAGGAAACAGCATCTATACTTTGATGATGCACCTGACCAACATTCCTGATACTATGGTATGGAAGTAAAGGCTTTGAGAATTCAGCATCCCCAACCAGCTGTGGTAGACAGCCCTGCTGGGCAAGAGTGTGGACAGTTTCATTCAAAGACAACAGTATTTACGTCCCATTAGATAGGCTAGATGTTGACTTCTCCTGAAGTTCATGCACATTGAAAGCAAACGTGAAATCCAGTGCAGAGCCCAGAGCCAGCAGCCAGTAAACTGGGAACAGAGACCTTTAAATGTCACTGAAGCAGAAAGTTGTTTTGCAACTAGTCCTGCAATAGGAAAGATCTTATATGGAGGGGAAACTACTTCTACTCTGATAAGTTACAGCCATCCTCTACTTACAGGAACAGAGGTAAGAGATTAAACCTGTCAAGACCCTTGAAGACTCAGAAATTTGAGACTGGTTATAAAGTGGAGATATTCTGCAAAGAGGAAAAGTAGTAAGAGAGGCCAGTGCTTTTACAGCCTGTGTCCATGGGATAACACTGGGCTGAACTGGAAGATGCAAAGTGTCTCCTGTGATGAGGCCTACCAATAGGAAAAGGAAACACGTTTAGGGGGTTTTTAATCTCTTCACTTTCTAGGTGTTATTTTCAAGTGCATGTATTTTCAGGCTGGAAGATTGGAGAACTCTAGGAATACAACTCTGAAAAATACCAGAATGCAGAAAGCTTCCCAAAAGAGTCTGACCAGGATGTCTGTGAAGCCCTGGGCAAATACCAAAACACAGGATGCCTCCTGGGAAGATAAGAATTAATCCTAATCCAACCTGCAGACACTGACCATCTCCAGACCTATTGAGACTCCATTTGCATTTGACAAAATTTGCAGTTTTGTGTATTCCCTGTCCCCTGAGGAAACTCACTTGACCACAGGTATTGTTCCCCTACCCTTGTGGTCATGAATAATGGATTAACTCTAGATACCTGCTTCTCTGCTAGTTAACATAATGTAGTCCCTTAATTGCCATGTTCCATCCCCCACGTAGCATAACCCAGCCTCTTAATTGTAATAATCCTATATACGTTGAAATGTGCTTGCAATAAATGATTTTGTTTTACCCCCGAAACAGGGTCCATGTAACTGACCATTACAGGGTACTGCTTGAGCAGGATCAACATCTCAAGCCAACTGAAGAGTTTTATGAACTGATCTTTATGTGAGGGGGAGGGAGTGGGGAGGAAATGCCTTTTTAATTAAGTGACCCTTATTTTTGCACAAAAAATTGCAGCAAGGATAGAGAGAAATTATAAGGAGGAACATGGAGCCAAGTGAGGCAGGATTGTGTGGTTTCAGGAAGAAAAGCTGGCCAGAGAGGAGAATTTGTTGTAATCGTAACAGCTGCCAAGGTGACTGGACTCACCTCTGGAAACAGTGACTGACCTGCAAGGACACCATGGATTCAGGGAGAGTTAAACCTTCATTTTATTCTGTTTTATCTAATCTGGTGTTTAAAAGGCCTAGTTATACTAATGAGTAATGTAATGAAACATGGGGTTTTAAGCCTAAGAGCCTTTTAAGTCTTCTCTGAATGTCTAGAAGTAATGTGTAGGTACATCTGCCTTTAAAGATTTGGCCAGTAAGGGACCCATCAAAAAACACAACAGATTCATTGGGCACCAATGATCTTACATTCCTTGTCCTCAGCTGCATGAGTTTCAGGACATTTCACTTAATAAGCAGTCTTCATTTGTTCCACTTAAAGTCTCTAACTCCTTGGTTTTATTCTGCCATGACTATGGAAACATTTACATAAACATAAAACTTCTAGCAACATCAGCTCTCCTTTTACCTCAAACATTTAAAATGTTTATGGCTTGTAGTTTTCTGTATATTAGAAGTAGAGTTAAAGATTTATTTTTGCTACAGAGTGTGATATTGCCTAATAGCCCTTAGTCAGTTTGATACAGTAACTAATATCCATAAAATTTGAGTTACATTACAGGAAAAACCCTACACTCCACACATGGAGAGCCACAGTCTTGAAAATAATGCTGAAGTAAATATAAAGGAACTAGGAGAGAAAACCTGCAAATCATTTTGTTGTGAATAACAGGTGCAAAAAGAGTAATGAGATCACCTCATACACTCTTTGCGTACAGTGCCTTAGAGCACTGCCAGAAAAGAACTGCAATTTTTCAGATTTTTGAAAACCAGCTGCAGTTGCTTTAGTAACATGGGGAAACAACCCAAAGTAGAAAACATGCACAAAATAGGCACTCTGAGACAAACATGGAACCGTGTGTTTGGCATGTGCTGTCACAGACTTATCCATCCCTTTGGGTGTGCAACCACATCCATGCACACTTGAAGCCTTGGATATGTGTGAACTGAGCAAAGGATTTGGGGAATACTATTATTTCATGCCCTTTTCCTTTTTGACTTATACAAGCCACATTCATGCCTAAGGTCTGGCGGCTTTGCTCCACTCTAGTGACACAAGGCAATTGTAAACCTTGCTCAGCTGCACAGCTAAATTTGATTTACTCCACCTCTGAACCTCCAGAGCATGGAAAGCATCTGGAGCCCACCACTAAGCCTGTGCTTCCCATAAAAGCAGTATGTGCACCAGAGATGACCTGTTTGCAATGTATGTTGCATTCCTGCCATCACTCTTCTCTCTCAGGCTGACTTCATTAAAATGCCCTTCCTTCTCTGAACAATATTTTACTCATCATACAAGTGAAATCCTTTGTCTAATTTTTGCTTCATCTAGAGATCTATTGTTTATTACAAACAATTTTTATTAACTGATAGCAAATCCTAAACAAAACTAACTGGTACCTCCGCAAATTATTACAATTATATTATGACCATGAGCAGAGCTACCTTGGGTAAACTTGCTTCTTCAGTAGGAATCAAATAGCTGATCTTCAGTAAGAAACAAACAGCAACTGCTAGAGCTGAGTTGTACTTCTGAAATTCAAATATATTTTACTTGAATTTCACTGTTCACAATATTTTAGTCAAGCTGAAATCAGAAGAAAACAAACAGTTTCAGTATTTAGAAGAGGAATATCCCAATATCCCATACCACTTTCCCTTCTACAAGTCACTTCCTTGTGCATGTGCCCTGAAAGTGCAGCAGAGGATTCACGTTCCTGCTGAGTGTTGCATAACTACAGCAGTGGAGCAGCATGCCCAGATCTTGAAGTGTCAGCAGAGAAGTCTCCTGAGGCACAGTGCCAAGAGAGACACTGGTACAGAAACTTCCCTTGTGGCCCTGCAGTCCATAATGATAGGGACGCTGACAAGGCTGAAGTGTGGGCCAGGATGATATGAGAGATTTTGGAGCACACCTCACCAGTAATCAAAATTTTCGTGCAACAGCATGAATACATTTTGCTGCCATATTATTTCAAATCCTTTTTGATAGATATTTCTCTTGAGAGCTTTTTAATAGATAGGTTTATTGAATGAAAACTTTCTCCTATGCCCTGTGAAGACTGATGATCTTCAGAGAGAGCACTATATAAAATACAACATGCCAGGAAGAGAGAGTAGCTGAAGCTTTGAATGAGGGCTGCCACATACTATCATTCTTCCCTAGGCACTAACATTTCATGTTTAAGGCATGAAGGATTTTCAGTAACATCATTTCAATGGGGTTTTTTTCACAGAATTAAGCTACTACTTCTATTAATTTCAGTACTGAGTTGTAGTTGCCCAGCCCTGTTCAGTATTAAGCTCTTATAAAATTTTTACACAGTCAAGAGTCCCCCACACTAAGAAATTACAGCACTTAAAATGTCATCAGCCTCTACTGCTTTACACTTTAGCTAAAAATAAAGGTAAGAATTGGCACTGAGGTATGTTTATCCAGCAGCTTCCAGGTGATGACTGAAACAATAACTCAGGAAACAACAAGTCCTTATACTTAATTAGGAGCTTCATGGTCAGAACAGAGGAGAATGTTCAGTGACAGTGTCAACAGCCCATTCGGCTGAAGAAATACAAAAGCAGTTGTGGAAACATCACTTCAGCAGGTGAGCTGAATGGTAGTGACCTCCAAATCTAAAGCAAAAGTCCTTGAAAAGGCCCAGTTTTGAGGGCTTAAATAGCAAAGCACTCAAATAATTTTTATCTTTTCTTTACAAGTCAGTCACACGTTTTCGAGTGCACATTATGAGAAGAAATAAGGGTGTCAAGACTTAAGAGAATAATAGAGACTAGGCCCACATGACAAATGGAGAATACTTGGAAAAAACTTGATTTGCATTAAAAGGTATTACAGAAATCTTTGGGAGTATTGCATCTTGCCTCCCAAGCCAATCAGACACCTGCCTGGCAATGATAACCCAAGAAGTCACTTTCAGTGTAAAGAAGTGAGCTGTGCATGCAGTCTTGCAAGGAAATTCTGCTCCCCACCCCCAACATCCAGAAGAGGTTTAGATGGGATATTAGGAAAACTTTGCTCATAGAAAGGGTTGTAAAGCACTAGAATAGGCTACCGAGGGCAGTGGTGGAGTTATTGTCCCTGGAAGTGTTCCAAAAACGTGTGGATGTGGCACTTGGACGCATGTTCTAGTGGTGAACATGGTGGTGATGGGCTAACAGTTGGATTCAATGGCCTTAAAGGTGTTTTCCAACCTTACTGATTCCATAATTCTGTATTACAGTCAATATCTATAATAGTGATACTGTCACTATGACCAAGAATGCTTTCGCCAGGTAACAGGCTCGCTGTTTCTCTGCTCGTCTCCTCCTCGTCTAAAGAAGCAGGTTAGTATTATTATACATGGTATTTCATTTAATACGGTTGGGTCTTGAACACTGGCTTTTAATCATCTGGGATACTGTACTTCTGTTGTTTACACTTAGCATCTTTCCTTTTCTAGCCACCAAAAATCTCTGAATACATCATCTTCCCATCTCCACTGGCTCTGTGAGCCAGAGTGCAGCTTCCTCCAAATCAGTATTTTGAAATAATGAGCTCTCCAATTAAAAAGGTGCCTTGGAGTGATTAATAGGTGGTATACCAAAAATCAGCACTTCTACAGAAGAAAATAGAGATTTGCTGCAATGAAAACCCTTACTTTTAACTACATTAGAAAAATGAGAACCGCTAATGGCAAAGCAGAAAGAAGAGAGTCACGACTCTTCTGGATTTGCTTCAAATGTGTAAGAGTGTAACAACATACCACATTTGGTTCAGGCTTGCCCTGGGTCACTTACAGAGCATCCTCAGTAACTCCCATTTCAGGCAGAATAAATGTTTATACGTAATATACACTGGCACATATAGCTTCTAGATATATATATCAGCCATAATTTTAATCTAAAAGCAAATTTCTATTACTTTGTGGATCAAAATACAGTATTTTCTGGAGGAAATAAAAGGCTTTGGTTTTGCCTTGGCACTCTGCAGTTGTATTCAGTAGGAACATGGTAACTGACAGAGAATGCATTTAAATATCCAGAGACAAGCATTATTTTTTGAGACATCAAGTAGATTGATTCATTGCAGACCATGCTGAGCACAGAACATAAGACTAGACTCTCATCTATCCTCAACAGAATGAGGAATATCTTCAAGAATAGAAAGGACTTGTAGCATTCAGGCAGAAGGAATGTGTTTAGAATTAAATGCTATCGTACACCTCTGTAATGGGCTTTGTACCATCCTATTATCACATACACTGAAGCATAAAGCAATCAGGCTAATTATTTTTCTTGCTTTACATCATCCTATATTTATACTGCTTTTTAAAAGAATTGCTCAGAGATCATAATCACTACTCTGTGTACAATCATACCTTCTGAAATGTCCTGCAGTCTGTTCAGTCATCTGAAACTTTACTTCTGTTCTGCCCAACAGCCTTGACCAGATGATCAGCACTGATTTCCTAATATCCTTGATGCAATTCAAACATATTGATCCCATCACCCTGAAGCCTTTTCTGAGAGATAAAGAACTCGAGTGTTTTAAATGTTATATTAATATCTGTGCACCTTTGTACCATATTGCCATATAGGCTTCCCTAAGCCAACAAGCAATGTATTGTATTTATTATCAAAAAGTAAAAATTCAAGTCATCATTTTGAGAAACTTCCTTCCTGTAAGTTTGGGGTACATTGTAAATGGAAGGTACACTGCCACAGTTCCAGTTCAAACCTATAGATCTATCACCCTTTAGTCTACTCCCCATATCTGATTATATACTTAAAATTCACAGCTCGTACTTCCGAAATCTTCAGTATATCCAGAAAGAATTTAGCTCAAACTGTCTCCTTTTTATTAATGGCATAATGACAATTTAACATCTGTTCTTTTTATCAGCATGAATCTTACAAACATTAATTTTAACAAATACAAACTTTATGGAAATTCTCACAGAAGATAATATAATCTTGAAATGCATACAAAATACCAGTACATACATTTGGAAATCTCATCATATATAGTAAGTCTTGGTGAGGTATTATGGTTAGGACATCACATCCTGTTGGTCCCTCAATGTACTTTTACATAACTCTTTAAATACAAACATTGCTGTATTTCCAGTGGCAGCTGGAATTTAGACTAGTGCCTCAAATAAAATATAAGGTGTTTCACTTAAAAGATGGAGTAGAATTTATTTGCTCTAGACCATAGCAGTTGGTACCACACAGCATTCATTCTGTTTGTGTTCTGCAATACTTGGTGTGAACCCAGACAATTGTCAGTTTGTTATCTTACAGGTGGATAAATTTTATCAATCCAATACTGCAAAATGCTCTATAGAGGAAAAATGATGACACTAATTGGGATATCTGATTCTCAACACAGTGGCTTGTGGGGAGCAATTTGACAGGAAATTCTGAAAGGAGGAAAGCAACTGTTTTGGAAGTCTGGGAGTATTTCAGAGGTTAGAAGTCACCAATTTTACTAAAACAGTATTCTGTTTCTAATAACCTGTTCATATTTTAATGCTGTGATGTCATGAAGAGTTCAAAACTCCATGGAGGATGAGTCAAAGTTCCTGCAGGCTCCCACTGAAGCTGGGCAAGTCTGTTTGGTCTCTGGCCAGACCCAAGAGCACATGATCAGTTCCTCTTGGACTTCTGCCTTTCTTCTCCAACCTACACACAACCTCTTCTTTGCATAACCAGTCTGTAGCATGTGCTGCTCCAAACCTACCAAAAAAGGGTGTTGAGATGGAAAATATCCTATGGTTAGGTTGCTCAGTCCTCACTCCATTAATTCCAAATTTGGGCAACATCACTGCTCTTTGAGTATTTATTTATTTATTCACAATCACATGTGTATCAGATGTCTGAATATCTAAAATGAGAGCAGTTCAAACCAAATCCTTCATGCTGACCTGAAACTGACATCAAAACCCTGCCCAGTGGATTTCGGTATGCATTGAAAAATTGTTTTTCACAATAAGCATCACAAATCTTAGCAGATGGCTATCTCTGAAACTTGACTTGGTCAATTCATTTTATTTTCTATGACAAACAGACAGACTTTTTAAATTCTTTTTCCATTCAAGCAGATCCCCTGTAGTCATCAAGGTGCTTCCACATCAGTTACAGAATTGACCTAAATATCTTTGAAAAAATGTGAAAAGTGGTAGGAAATTTGAGAATTGAACAGAAACACACACACACACACACACATATATATATATATATATATTAGCAGGCAAATGAAGGGATATGCAAAAAGCAGAAGAGTTATAGTCCATCTAATACAGTATGACAACTTCTTCACAATGATTTTGTAATATTTTGAGTTCAGTCAAAAGGCTGAATACTTTTGTTATGTATTTTAGATGGTGATGGTTTCCTTACTGAAATGGAGCATATATTCCTTTATATTTCTCTAAATCCTTTCTTAACACTTGCTATTTCCATAGGATGTATACATTTGGTTTTAGATGACAAGGCATCAGCCTTGTTGATCTCCATCAGCAGCTCCAGCTCCCTTTCACCCTAGCCTGCAGAGAAAGCTGCGCAGTTTCCAACATTGCTCTCCTCCTGCTGCAAACAACATCTTACCAAACCAGTCAAGACATTTTGAACCTTGCCCTATCCAACCAGTGGTGTCCAAAGCCATGCTAGGAATGTGGTAGGGCTTAAGGACACAGCACACAAGGCTCCTGTGACAGCCAGCACGTGGAACTGGATAGTGATATTTGCACAAGGAGGTAAATTCAGCTTCATTATATGTGGAAGACTTCTGGGGTGGAAGACAGCTTTGGCCTTGAAAGGGTGTAGCTGTGAGCATGGGAAAGCAAAGAAGAAAACACCTATGGCCTTGATCCAGGCATAGGAAATCAGAAGAAAGAAGAAAAACAACTGAGAAAAACAAGCGTGGAAAACAGGGTATGTTTTGAGATTGCCAGCATGAGGAGAGATGTGAGCTACCTTTCAGGAGATGGTCTAAGACTGGTGAACAGAAGTGCTTGGCTAACAGATTGTGACGTGTATGCGTGGACAGATAAGAAAAAGTATAAAAGACAAGCCTTAGAATAATAAAGGTGTTGCTGGTTGTAAATATTCCTGTCCCTGAACCTGTTTGTGTGTGTGTGTTTTTTTGTCCATTACAATTATACTCATCTGAC
The DNA here is from genome assembly GCA_013396655.1 of Campylorhamphus procurvoides. Lineage (NCBI taxonomy): Eukaryota > Metazoa > Chordata > Aves > Passeriformes > Dendrocolaptidae > Campylorhamphus > Campylorhamphus procurvoides. The sequence continues at coordinate 160,750 of WBMV01007508.1, read as the reverse complement.
TTTTCTGAAAGGTTCAGTGGTGATAAAGATGAAAACTTGCGAGCCAATAGAGTAAGAGTAATTTATATTCTCCCCTTTTAACCTCACTCTGCATGGGCAGAAACTCAGGAACACAGACTTAGTGACTGTCGGGAGGCGGGCTTATGGAGCAGTGCAGACGATCCAATATGGATTACCTACAAAGCTCAGTTTATTAATGGCGTTTCTACAATTATAGTGTTCTCTGAGTGTACGTGCATTAACATTACTGGTGCTCACACACACAAACAATCACTCATTGGCCACAGTTACAAAACTACTGTCTCTTCTGCTGCTCCTGAGTTCTCACCGTCTTTGCAAGCTGCTTATCTTCACAAGTACAGAGTAGCCTGGCCAAGGTCAAATTCTTCTTGCTCTGTAAAGAAATCCACAGGCCTGCTAGTGTCCCACAATTCCCCCTTTTTGTATTTGTGCTAAAAAGATGGCTCAGACAGTCCATTGCAGGCGCCTTTGCAACAGGCTGATTTGGAAAGGCATCATTAATAACACAACTACAACAATTACTAAAATCACCAGGTCCTGTTTGGTAACCATGAAGCATGTTTTCTGTAGATATTCCCAATGCTTAATGAGACATATTTGAGAGTTACCTGATTTAAAATTTGTTTCCAAATTTTTGCCAAATTCATTACACAAATCCATCAACAATTTTTACAACATTTTTTACTGGGGCCAATTGCAAATTTTTTGTTCTAAACTTGATTCATGCTTACCAGCAATACAAACTATACATACTATACATGTGAAAAGAGTAATTTAAAACACATCTCTTCTATCTATAACAGTCTCATTTGTTGCACTTGTTCCAGGAGCAGAGGCCTTAAGTGTGAAACACAGGTTATACCTCTCTCTCCTTGACTGTGGCAGAGGTAGTCAACAGACATGCTTAGGTCTCTGTTTCCACCAGGCCTAGGTTGGCAAT
>WBMV01007508.1:52037-156735 GCA_013396655.1 Campylorhamphus procurvoides | reverse complement strand
CTACAGTGTTTCCTTTTACCTTTTTTCTAATACCATCTCCGAAAGCTCTATTTGCAAAGATCCATGTTTGGGCCAGATCTCTCCCCCTCTCTCAGTACAGACTAGCAAATGCATGCACCTAGTCCGATTAACTCTTGCGTGTTAAGTTCTGTTTACAGGCAAGCTAAATTATACCAATACCTCAATATTAACCCTAGAGGTGAATTTTTAGGGATTTCCTGTCCTTTTCATAGCCCAGAACCCATATTTAAGTGAAAAACAACAACAAAAACAACAGCAACAACAACAACAAATGCCAGCTGGGATTTGACCTTACAAGCTAATCACAATCGCAGTAGACACACACAGACAGACATGTATAGGGAATTGCAGCTGCTAAGCTGCCTGGGCACAGTGATCTCTACCTATTAGCATCTCCAAGTCTACTAATTTCCACTCAAAAGCCGAGTACTACGACACTGCTTTCCACCCCCCTCCCCCCCACTGTTCGTGATTTGCACAGGGAAGGCAAGGGATGCTGTTCCACACGGTCCCAAGCTGTCGCATTTTCCCACTGACTTCTGTTAAAACGTGATCCAAGGGCTTAGGATAATCCCTGCGCTGCAACGGTCCCCTTTCCAGGTTTTGGCAATCACCGTCACTGCTTTCCTTGTCGGAGGTGTCTCTGCCACCGCAGCTGTTCTCACAATCCTTATCAGTTCCTCCCCGATGGCAAGGTAGGGGTGGTGCGCCAGGTATGCAACAAGACCCCTCATTCACACCAGTCTCTTGTGAGCAGTTTGGTAGGGGCTGCAGCATGTCTTGTTGAATTTCTGCCACTGCTAATGATTTAATTGCTATCTCCATGCCCATGGCAGAGGCTCCGGCCGTAAACAGCCTAGTGTCCACCTCTGTCCTAGTAAAACTTGCGCCTTTCTTTTCAGATTGATGTCCTTGCAAAGTATTTATGATCTGCCTCCATGTCATCTCCAATTCTTTGGCATGTTCATTGCCATCCAGCATTTTATCCCACCGAGTGTTCCAGCTTTGCGCCACTCAGAGATACTAAATACCAGTGTGGGATCTGCTAAATGTCCTTTTTCCTTAGACCACTAATATAGGTGAAATAACTTTTTAGGAGACACTGCAGCCTCTTGCTTAGCAAGAAATTCACTTAGCAGTGACACCACCGCATCCCTTTCCATGATTACCAGGGAATACGGTCTTACCAGGCTCTTGGAGGGCTGCAGCTCCTTATTTCTCTTCCTCTTTAGTGCCACCTGCCTTTCCTCCACCTCTTGCCTTCGGCCCGTGGGGTCGGTGTCAGAGTCGCGGTCCAGGTCACTGCTTGCGCATCGGGGGTCACCACTTGTTGGAGGCGGGCTTATGGAGCAGTGCAGATGATCCAATATGGATTACCTACAAAGCTCAGTTTATTAATGGCATTTCTACAATTATAGTGTTCTCTGAGTGTACGTGCATTAACAGTACTGGTGCTCACACACACAAGCAATCACTCATTGGCCACAGTTACAAAACTACTGTCTCTTCTGCTGCTCCTAAGTTCTCACAGTCTTTGCAAGCTGCTTATCTTCACAAGTACAGAGTAGCCTGGCCAAGGTCAAATTCTTCTTGCTCTGTAAAGAAATCCACAGGCCTGCTAGTTTCCCAAAAGTGACAACTTTAAAAAAAAAAAAATTAAAGGTTCACAAGAGTCTTGTGAAACCTAACATGCATTTTACATTTTCCAGACAACAAACGAACAGAATTAGAGGATCCCATCTCATGCTGTGTTAGAAGCCTGTGTCAGACAATTTGTTTTGGTAGTTTAAGTGTCATTCACAGCCACTGCAGACTTCTGTGTTCAAGTGACCTTTCCAAGATGTTGCACTATCCATGCTGGTCAGTGAAACCTGAGATAAATTTTTTGGTTCCCGGACAGGTAGGAAAAAAAAAAAGAGCAAAAAATAAACCACATAAGGTGAATTTGTACAGTCTCTGCCAAGGTGTGCTGAGAAGATTCAGGCCAATTGTCATAGCAAATAACCAAAACGAAGGTAAATTAATTTTCCTCCTAGTTTTGAAGTCATATTGTGGCCTGGGCCATCCCTCCCTGAGGCTTCACTGGTTGCACTCTTCATAATCTGTATTTGTGTGTTCGCAGGGAAGTAATTAGATGGGAAATGAACACTTTAATGGCAATTAGATCACCATTCCCACCCAAATGTAACAATAAAAAAAATCAGTTGAGTTTCATTCCCTTGTCATGTTGGGGACAAACCCCTGAAGAAGAAACCTTCAGTTGGTAATGCCTAGGGCAATTACTTTTGCTTTAATTAAATGAACAGGAAATGTCACTAACTTTGGTGATGAAGCATCTGATGTCCTTCCCATTTCTTCATTACTAAAAGGTCTCATAAGCTCTGTGTTAGTATAAATTTTCTCTTTTATCTCAAACCTAAACCCCAGATTTTGAGGAAGAGAAACCTCTTTTCTGTTATTTTAACTTCCATTTCACCTTTGTGTACAGGAGGTGATTTAGAGCTGCAAATCATTATAATTTCTTCTGTCACTGTTACATTTTTCTTTTCTCAGCTTCTTCAAAGTTGATTTCAGCATTTTTTGATGGCACAGGGTATAACATTTTATTGACCAAAAAAGAAACATCCTGAAATACATTTCCATCTCACTCCTATTGATTGAAGACAACCCTGGCTATCATTTCAAATCAGACTTTTTACAGGCTGCCAGAACGGCCTGGAACAACAATAACAACAACTACAACAACAACAAAATTGTCCTGTGCACAAGTGGATGCACAACGGTCTCAAAAAACTCCAAAACAACATAAAGAGCCCTTTATTCCGAACTCAGTAAACAGGGTCTCATCTCCAAAGCATCAGTTCTCTACAATCTGTCAAAGTACATATACAAGGTAAACATACCATAGAGTAGAGGGTTGAGGAGGTCAATCCATTTGGATTATCAAACGACAGGTTAAATGGTGGCTTGATCACATCCTCTTGCCATCTACAAAAAATTGATAATCCTTTAATTCAGCATTCCAAGCAGACCAGATTGAGGGTAGCCCAACATACCAGATGCAGAAATAAAGGCAGTTTTTAAATAGTGAGGCAGTTATCAAGTGGAATGAGAGGTCATGGACTGATGTGGATTCTCTGCAACTGGAATGGCAAGGTCTCAAAAAAAAAATTCTCTTTGTCAGTGACTTTCAAACTTTTTCTATTTGCAGAGTCCTGAAAATTGTCAGAAGATGCAAACAACCCTAAACCTCCTTATAGATACTTCAAGACAGCTGACAAATGAAAGTATGTTTGCTCTGTTTCGTGTTACCTTTCTTTGGTAACTAGATGTAATATTAGGATCCAAAAAAAGTACACAGACCAGTGGTCTTATTCACTAACACTTAGTTCAGAGAAGCTTAGGTGACATAAGAGCCCCCACTGTCAGATCACAAGTGATCTCTTACCATCTCCCAGTCCTGCATCAATGGGATTTGCTAGAGTAGCAGGAGGATGCAAAACCATGTCTCCAAAGATAATAAACACTTCAAAGGTCCTTTGAAGAGAGCAGCAGCTGTAGAGGTACAAAGCAGATGGTGAGCAGGAGAAACCAGCAGAGACTAATGACTCTCAGTGGAAGGGCCCCAAATATGCCAAGTGGCAGTAACACCCACGAAGATGAGGCACTTGCATATTTTCTCACTTATGTATATGCTTTTCCCTGCTTGATTTGTACCTAGTATGATCTACCTCTCCCATTCCTGCTTTTACTGAATGGTAAAGAATACACTAGGGATAGATCATGCATTGAAATTTCTGTCATTCTCTTAAGTGAAGGCATAAAGAAAAATTTCTGGCATGATAATAAATTCAGAAGCCTCATAATTGTTTTCCAATAGAAGTTGATGATGGTGTGATGGCTCTCTGAAGACATATATTCAGCAAAATTACTTTCCCATTGTTTCATACATAAACTATAAGCCTGATGAACAGCCCCATACTCTAGGAAGTATTTTCCACACTACAAATGAAAGTTTATAATGTACAAAAAGTGAAGTTTATACCATACAAAGTTCTAAGAATCACATAAGCACATGAAGTTTATACCATACAAAGTTCTAAGAATCACATAAGCACACACAAAGCTACATGTTAAAGGCCAAACATGCTGCCTTCTTCAGCACCTCCTGCCCAAAACTGTTCAGTCCATACTAATAAGACAGGGCTTGGGTCAGCTCCACATACATCCATGCTGCAAAGACCTGGTATTGACTACATGAAGATATTCCTTATTTATATGAAGGCATTTTAATGGAACAATTGTATTAATGTAGAAAACATTTCTACCCTTAAGAATTTTATCAAAACTGTAAATTTCTGTAATGGACATAAGACTTTTTGGTTCTTATACACAAAATCAAAGCAAGGTTAGAAAAGTTTACTTTAGTACAGGAAGGGTTGAAGAGTAATAACAATTAATATCGTAATACATTAATGTTCCTTTCATTGCCGAATGACATAGCTTTAATTGCTTCTGACAGTGTCATAAGATCTCATTTGTGAAGTCTAAATATGCCACCAAATCACTTGAAAAGTTCCTTTTTAAGCTGTACTGCAACTCTTATTAAAATTTATGTATAGCCCTTCTCTAACACTAACCAGCAGAATAAGGCACATTAAGCATAAGGCACATGACCAAGGTACAGGATATGAAATGCATATATGGATTGGACAGTTTTTTCTTGTAAAGTTTTTAGTATGAAGGATTTGTGCATGTAGAGGAGCAGCTCTTTTGTGAGATTTCTGCTGCTGTTGCCTTGCTGCTGCTAAGCCATAAGGATTGTCAGTGTGATACTAAATGAAGAGGGATCGCTTGTTTGATGCATGTCAGTTCTCATCAGCAAAGACTGCCAAATGTACGCTCTGATGTTTCCACCACAAACGCATGAAATATTTCCTGTTGATACCTTCACAGGTCCATTTAAAAGCACAGGCCTGATTCAAGAACAGGTCTTGGTTTACCTTGCAGTCCTATTCTTGTGGAACAAGCATTTCAGCTGAGGTCTGCAGAAGAGGCCACAGCAATGACTGAAGGGGATTAGTGGTTTTCAGACCACATGCAGAAGAAGGCACTGGTAGCAGTGGTAGCACTCTTCCATGTTACTTGGATACAGCTCCCAAAGGAAATTTTTCTTCAGGCAAGTAGCTGGATCTCAGCGTAGCACAAGGAGACTGCTCAGGCCTGCCTACACTACACATTTGTGCATCACGTTGTAGCAAGGGCTACAAAACACAGCTCCAAAGAGACATTATCCACAGGAGCAGCTCATGGCAACAGCCTTCTCATCTTTGCCTCGGCTGCTCGGGCACTCATCACCCAAGGCTAAATAATTGCCAATAAACGCAATCAGCACACTGTTGTTAATGCCTGTAGTGGGCAAAGGCGCTGATTCTGTGGCGCCAGATGGTGCTTTGAAAATGGTGCTGACTCACAGAAGAAAGAGGAATAATGAGATACTAGGCTACTAATAATTCAGCTTGACTCTAAATCCCAATGCACAATTGTCTTCCAGTAAATATCCCATAACAACTTCAAGGAAAGAGCCAGCCAGCAAATAGCTGCTCAGCAGAAAAATGCAGCATGACTACCTAATGGTTTGTGCTTTTATATGAAAGGATGATTTTGCATAACAGATGCAGAGAGAAAAGAAGTAAGACTACCAGGGATGAGGGAGGGACGTTCACCTTTCTTTTGGAACAACCTACAAGTGCAGCAGATCTGGGCTGGGTAGCATGCGGCATTTTGGTGTTAATTTTCAGTATTCGTCTAATGCAGGTTTCTGGCCCTCTCCACTGCAGCCACAGAGGCACCAACACAGTGTGCTTGATTTTGGCCTCTGAACAAGTGTGGCAACCACACTTGGACACACTTTGGATACTTTGTGATATCCAAAAATACATTAATTTTTTAAAAACCAGATTTCAATCCCATGGGCATTTTCATGGGTTTGACTTTCAAGCACAGCATGGGATTTGCTACTGTTTTGCAAACAGACTGTCACAGAACTAAAATACATTTTCCAAGTCAGTCATCCTCTGCAGCACCCATTTAATTCAAACACATTGGAAGTTCTTCTCAGAGGTTTTGGCTGGATGACCTAGATCATAGCCTATGTATATCTTTACTTTGTTGGTCTTTCTTATATATATTTTTTTTTAATTTGAAAACTTTTAATTAACAAGGTTTGGATTTTCCCAGTCTCTACAGATCACCTGGCTGGCTGCAGTGCCAACTGTGATCTTGTTTTTCTGAAGTCACAGGGAAACCAGTACCACATTCCTATGAGTAGCTGTGAAATTCAGTTCAGTTTCAGCAGCACAAATAGCTTTCTTACCTTCCAGCAGGTTTCAAAACTCCAGGAATGACATTGTTTTCTGTCTGAAACAGTGTCCAATTGAAATGAGTGATTTATTACAATTAATGCAAATGGCTTAAAGCAGATTTAAAAGACTATTGTCTACACCAAGTCAAGTCTACTAATTATTTGAAAACAATCTCATTATTCTAACATGCAAATAGAAGTTTGTGAGCATATAGATTCAGGAAAATCATCTTCCACACACAACCAAGTAGTTAATGATATTCTAAAACTGCCTTTTCAGTTTGAGAAAAATTAAACTATTTAGAACGAATAGATTTCTATTTAAATCTCAATTTCACTTTCCAATGGACTATATTATCAAATAAATTGCTCACATTAACAATAAAGGAAGCATTTAGAGCAGAGAAGTACTCACAGGGCAATTAGTAAATATAATGATAGACTCAGTCTATCACAGCTGCCTCCTCTGCTGGTATAGATCCAGAGAAGGCTCAAAGCCTGGCTACTTCTGTATTGCATGGCTCAGAAGGAAAGCTGAGGGTGGGAGTCAAATTAATGAAGAGTGGAATTTTTCACTGCTTCCACCACAATTTGATGCAGGGAAAGAAATGGGAGAACAGGCCTCATAAAGTGGGCTGCTATAAAAATAATGTTCAAAGAGGAGGTAATTTTCTCAATACAGATATTCAAAAAGGTAATGAATGGCTGAGATCACTCCAGACCTGTGAGGACAGATTTTAGTCAACTTAAGAAAGCAGTTACGTGCCTTGAAAAGTAATGAGCTCCCATCCATAAACACCCTAACCTAGAAACCATTGCTGTTATTCAAAAGCAAGGGAAAGCAGGCAGCACTGGTAAGGAAAGCTGAGAATTGTCCTCAGCACTGTGTACCTACTTCTTCAGTCAATTGGAATCATCAGTAAAATCTGAATCGAAAGGAACTCTCAGAAAGATGGCAAATGACCTTTACCCAAAATGTTCCTAGAAAGAAAAAAAAGTTCTGCCTAGTTTTAAAAGTGAGCATATACTGACATCGAGTGGTGGAATAAATCTTCCTTCCTTATTCCCTGTAGGGTTTCCTGGCTTTGGAAAAACAGTTTACAGTTTGAGCCATCTCTCTGAAGGTAATGGCCATTTACCTAACCTTTACCCATTGCTCCTTTGATGAAGAATTCAGCTTGCTCTAATCAAGAAAAATCAGAATAAAAGGATGCATTTCAGTATTTGCCAGGAGAAATGTGCTCATTCACCTGGTAACTGTCTATCATGACTATAATCACAATAAGAGTAAAGGATAATGTGTATTTTGCTCACTTAGATAATAATGATTAGTTCTGATCATTAAAAACTCTCTGCATTATTTAGATGTGAGAGTGGTTAATCAATCTGACTCAAACTAAGGATATCAAATTTAGGAGCAGATCAAAATGAAAGCTTCCAGGAAATCATACATTTTCTGACACATTTCAATTTACACCATTGGTCCTGAGTAGGGGATGTTCATGACACTCTTAATTATGTGACAAACCTATAAAACAAATCTTCAAATCACCTGCTACATGCAGAGGGACAGTATCCTTGAACATGTAAACCAGAGCAAATAGTTAAGACTGTTTCACACCCTTTAGTTGTGAAAAGAATTCAAATCCCAGATATTAGAAAATAAAAACTGTGCATCTCTTCTGCAAGCACCAACACAAACCTGCTACACACCTGTACATACAAAAGAAAGGGCTCTGGATAGAGATTCACAGTAATTGGGCTACAAGCTAGGATGTATATTTCTGACAAAAAGAGCCTTGAATCCCAGCATCATTAACAACTTGAACCTTTATTACCCAGATCTGCAACCTGTATCAGAAAGGGATTGTTCCTCTTGATTTTCCACTAATGAGTCTAAATTTGGATTACTACATCCAGATTTGGGCTCCCAAACATGGGAAAGACGTGGATCCACTCAAATGAGACCACTGAATTGGGGGATTACCAGGATGATCAAGGGTTGCCATGGCACTTGAAAGGAGAGGCTTAGAGCTGTGTTTGTTTAACCATGCAAAGAGGAGGCTTGGTGAGGGAGGTGGTTCTTCATGCTGCCAAACACCACATCAAAAAATGTTCACTAAAATGGTTATCGAACCCTGGAACCCTAAGAAGGTGTGAAATACCACATCCTTGGAGTTGCTCTCAACTGGGCAGGCCCTAAGTAATCTGATCTGATTTGGAAATTGGAGCAAACCTTAAAGTCAGCCATGCAGGGACAGACAATTTCCAGAGGTCCCTCCCAACAAAAGTCATTCTGTGGTTTTGTTATCTGGAACGCAAATTAGTTGTAGTGATAATTTAACACTTTCTACTACATTGCTACTCCTGCAGGTGTTTTCCTACAGAAAATTAAAATAGTCTAATGCATCAATAAGCAAGCATTCTGAAAATATGCTAGCTTAGGTAATATATGTGTGCTGGCTTAAAGGTTAACCAGTGGGAGAAATGAACCCGACTCAAGAAAGATTACAAGTCAGAGTTACAATTTATTAAGAAGTTTACAATAAATACAATGTTGGAGAGAAAAATTGGTTTAAACCCCCAAAGAACAGATGTATAACTGAGCACCCTGGGGCACGAACAGAACAGTGTTTGTCAGCCCATGTGGTTCCCCTGAGTGCAAAGTAAAAGGAAAGAAAAACCTGTTGGTGAGGATGGTGGTCACAGTCCTGTTGAGGTTTTGGTCCTCCTCTGGATCTGACAAGTGGCACTTGAAGTCCCAAACCCCAAGATTATATATGCTCAGGTTCAGGTGGGAATGCCCAGTACCTCCCCCAGGGCAGGGAGTCTTGCAGTGGGTGATTTACTTTGTGAGTTGTGGGATATTTTTGGAATCCTTGATGGCCCATCAGCAGACATGACCCCTCCAGCTGGGGGTGAAGGTGCTGATGCCTCCCCAGAGGGGAGTTATCATGGTTGAGTCATTGGTGTGAAGACAGAAACATTCCCATGCCTTGAAGGGTTCTTTAACACTTTGCTTGTAGCCTGAGGTGTCAGGTGTGCCCTGGGCAGCTGCTGCAAACAATCCATTATTAACAGTTCATCAGAAATGACACAGAGGGTGTAGAATGTTTTGGTCAACGCACATAGAGATAAACTGGTCCCAGCTGCTGTAACTAGGACAGTATGAAAATGATGAATTTAAATTCCAAAACTCTACAATATGAGGAAGAAATAGTCAACTAAACTGGAAGGAAATGTATCATACATACAGTCTTCTCAAATGTGCATTGCACTCTCTCAAATTTAGTCTGGTTTTTTGACATCTTTTAACTCTTTTGTTTGCTAATCTTACACTAAAACTGTAGATAAACACATGATAACCTGCCTCAAAGCTACATCAAAAATTACCTTACACAGAATCCACAGTGAAACAAATTAATCCCTGGCACTATGTCCTGTGTGTAATGACAAAAGGGTTGAATACAAGCCAAAAACAAATAATTGCGGCAAAGCCAGATGGAGCTTCTTTTTGGAGTCCCCTGTTCCCTGATTTTCTTAGCATCTTCCAGCTGTGCAACTCCTGGTCAGGCTACAACTGTTCAATTATTGCATTTCCTCCAGAACTCTCTCTTATTTCATGGGTTTTCAAGGTAATACTCTGTGGACTGTATGAGTTGTTTGGCCTTAATCTCAACTTTCCCACCAAGTTCAGTTATCCTTGTTCTCCACTGCCTGCATTAGCTCAGCTGTTCCAAGTTCCTTGTGGCAAAAGAATGAACATCAAATGCTGTTTCAGTGGAAAGGACTGCAAAAGGCAGGATTAGCAGTTGAAGCCACAGACACGCATTGCCTGCTCTCACAATGCATCCTGTACCAATAGTTTTGTGATTACACCAGACAGGTTCCTGCTCCAGAGACAAAATGCTTTCACATTGTGGCTACTACTATGCCTTTGATCTGTCTGCCAACTTTTAATGATGAACACTTCTCAATATGCAATTGGTAATGCAAATAATGTCTTAGATATAGGCAGAAAATGTTTTGGCATAATAAAAGTGTTTCCAGTGTAACAGATATTCTGTTTAAGTGCTATCTTCATAGAATCATAGAATCACAGAATGGTTTGTGTTGGGAGGGACCTTAAAGATCATCTCCTTCCACCCTCTGCCATGGGCAGAGACACCTTCCAACACTAGCCCAGGTTGCTCCAAGCCCCATGCAACCTGGCCTTGGGCACTTCCAGGGATGGGGCACCCACAGCTTCTCTGGACAACCTGTGCCAGAGCCTCACCGCCCTCACAGGGAACAATTTTTTCCCAATATCCCATCTAACCCTGCCCTCTGAGAATGGGATGTCATTCCCCCTTGTCCTGTCCCTCCAGGCCCTTGTCAAGACTCCCTCTTTAGTTCTCTCAGAGCTCCTTTAGGCACTGANAGGTCCCTCCCAACAAAAGTCATTCTGTGGTTTTGTTATCTGGAACGCAAATTAGTTGTAGTGATAATTTAACACTTTCTACTACATTGCTACTCCTGCAGGTGTTTTCCTACAGAAAATTAAAATAGTCTAATGCATCAATAAGCAAGCATTCTGAAAATATGCTAGCTTAGGTAATATATGTGTGCTGGCTTAAAGGTTAACCAGTGGGAGAAATGAACCCGACTCAAGAAAGATTACAAGTCAGAGTTACAATTTATTAAGAAGTTTACAATAAATACAATGTTGGAGAGAAAAATTGGTTTAAACCCCCAAAGAACAGATGTATAACTGAGCACCCTGGGGCACGAACAGAACAGTGTTTGTCAGCCCATGTGGTTCCCCTGAGTGCAAAGTAAAAGGAAAGAAAAACCTGTTGGTGAGGATGGTGGTCACAGTCCTGTTGAGGTTTTGGTCCTCCTCTGGATCTGACAAGTGGCACTTGAAGTCCCAAACCCCAAGATTATATATGCTCAGGTTCAGGTGGGAATGCCCAGTACCTCCCCCAGGGCAGGGAGTCTTGCAGTGGGTGATTTACTTTGTGAGTTGTGGGATATTTTTGGAATCCTTGATGGCCCATCAGCAGACATGACCCCTCCAGCTGGGGGTGAAGGTGCTGATGCCTCCCCAGAGGGGAGTTATCATGGTTGAGTCATTGGTGTGAAGACAGAAACATTCCCATGCCTTGAAGGGTTCTTTAACACTTTGCTTGTAGCCTGAGGTGTCAGGTGTGCCCTGGGCAGCTGCTGCAAACAATCCATTATTAACAGTTCATCAGAAATGACACAGAGGGTGTAGAATGTTTTGGTCAACGCACATAGAGATAAACTGGTCCCAGCTGCTGTAACTAGGACAGTATGAAAATGATGAATTTAAATTCCAAAACTCTACAATATGAGGAAGAAATAGTCAACTAAACTGGAAGGAAATGTATCATACATACAGTCTTCTCAAATGTGCATTGCACTCTCTCAAATTTAGTCTGGTTTTTTGACATCTTTTAACTCTTTTGTTTGCTAATCTTACACTAAAACTGTAGATAAACACATGATAACCTGCCTCAAAGCTACATCAAAAATTACCTTACACAGAATCCACAGTGAAACAAATTAATCCCTGGCACTATGTCCTGTGTGTAATGACAAAAGGGTTGAATACAAGCCAAAAACAAATAATTGCGGCAAAGCCAGATGGAGCTTCTTTTTGGAGTCCCCTGTTCCCTGATTTTCTTAGCATCTTCCAGCTGTGCAACTCCTGGTCAGGCTACAACTGTTCAATTATTGCATTTCCTCCAGAACTCTCTCTTATTTCATGGGTTTTCAAGGTAATACTCTGTGGACTGTATGAGTTGTTTGGCCTTAATCTCAACTTTCCCACCAAGTTCAGTTATCCTTGTTCTCCACTGCCTGCATTAGCTCAGCTGTTCCAAGTTCCTTGTGGCAAAAGAATGAACATCAAATGCTGTTTCAGTGGAAAGGACTGCAAAAGGCAGGATTAGCAGTTGAAGCCACAGACACGCATTGCCTGCTCTCACAATGCATCCTGTACCAATAGTTTTGTGATTACACCAGACAGGTTCCTGCTCCAGAGACAAAATGCTTTCACATTGTGGCTACTACTATGCCTTTGATCTGTCTGCCAACTTTTAATGATGAACACTTCTCAATATGCAATTGGTAATGCAAATAATGTCTTAGATATAGGCAGAAAATGTTTTGGCATAATAAAAGTGTTTCCAGTGTAACAGATATTCTGTTTAAGTGCTATCTTCATAGAATCATAGAATCACAGAATGGTTTGTGTTGGGAGGGACCTTAAAGATCATCTCCTTCCACCCTCTGCCATGGGCAGAGACACCTTCCAACACTAGCCCAGGTTGCTCCAAGCCCCATGCAACCTGGCCTTGGGCACTTCCAGGGATGGGGCACCCACAGCTTCTCTGGACAACCTGTGCCAGAGCCTCACCGCCCTCACAGGGAACAATTTTTTCCCAATATCCCATCTAACCCTGCCCTCTGAGAATGGGATGTCATTCCCCCTTGTCCTGTCCCTCCAGGCCCTTGTCAAGACTCCCTCTTTAGTTCTCTCAGAGCTCCTTTAGGCACTGAGGCCTCCCCAGAGCCTTCTCTTCTCCATATTGAAAAAAACTCAACTCTCTCAGCCTGTCTCCATAGCAGAAGTGTCCCAACCCTTGGAACAACTTTTTGACCTCCTCAAATTGCTCCAGGAACTTCACATCCTTCTTGTACTCAGGACCCCAGATCTGGATGCAGAACTCCAGGGGAGTCTCAGAAATGCAGAGTAGAGGTGGGGAATCACCTCCCTTAACCTGCTGATCACACCTGTTTTGATGAAGACAGGGGCATGGTTGGTTTCTGGGTGCCATCACACGTGGCTGGCTGGTGTTCAGACTCTCATTCACCAGCATACCCAAGTCCTTCTCAGCAGGGCGGTTCTTGATCTGTTCATCCCCCAGCCTGAACTGACACCAGGGGTTGCCCCGACCTATCACTTGGAGAAGGAAGTTATCATCAACACATTCTACTTCAGCACTCCAGTCATAGGAGTCATCCCACCACGTTTCCAAAATGCCAGCAAGATCACAGCCCTGCTGCTGTACACATATCTCTAACTCTTCCTGTTTATCCCCCATGCTGCATAGAGGCATTTCAGCTGGGTCCCTGATGATGCTGACTGTCTTCAGGTTGGGTCCCTAATAAACTGTCTGGAGTGGCTCAGATTCCTTTGTGCCATTCTTCGGGTTCCCTCCTGCTGATCTGATATCCCTCTCCAGGCTTCAGGCATCTCTTGATGCCCAGATCTTTCAGAAACAGGGCAGTGAGGTGTGGGGGCATATNTTCTGATATTGTGAGTCTATTCCCCCAGGGGCATGGCTAAAAAAGCCCAATAGAATGCTTTATATCAAGGCAAGAAATACCTTAATATTTATTGTGATCACAAACAATAAAATATATTATTTGCTAATATTGGGACCTTTATGTCAGCATTTGTGAAAGAATACAACAATATATTATGCTTAAATTGCACTTACAGAGTTTGTTTGTCAACTTGCCTTCATCATAAATAATAATCAAAATTATTATAGCCTTTATTCAGGATTCTTAGATTGTTCAAATACACTTCGAAGACAAGCAGATCACTTACCCTTCCTATGTTATTCTGCATTATATATAGTACCACAGACATAAAAAGTACCATATAAGAGTGCTTTGATTTTGGTCTCAAAATCATCCATTGTTCAATTCATTTCATAAGTTACAAGAAGTGATACCTATATCATCCAGAATTGCCTACCATAGACCTTATTTACTTCAATTAGAGTGCCAACCAGAAAGCATTTTAGTAAAAACTAGTAAAAAAAGGCAGCCACAGTGGATTAAAAAAAGGCAGCTTCTGAAAAGGAAATGATCTTCCATTTCTCCTGGGCATCATTTCTCTTCATTTTGCCTAACAATTTCATAAAACCCCTCAAGTTTGCTCTCTTGAAATCCAGGGTCCTAGCTCTTGCTGTTCACCTTCCCACCCTTACTCCAAATTCTCAATCCTGTCATCACCTTACAGTCACCGCAGCTCAAGCTATTGTCTAGAGCCATATTTTTCCACTAGGTACTGTCTTCTGCTTGTGACCAGTGGGTCAAGCAGACCATTGCCCCTGGGTGCCCCTTTTATACTTGCATTACAGAGTTGTTGCAGACACCTGTGAAGACAGCTCTGCAGCAGACACTACAAGAAAGCTGCTTCACACACTGCCTTGAAAGGAAATATGTAGTCTTCACCCCTACCTCTTCTATCCGCAGCTCTCCGAGGGAACCTGGATCCAAAACACACTGCTTTAAAAGCAAAAGCCATTTGAACATGTAAAAAGGCTCCAGCTTCCCCTGTTTCTAAAGCATCAGGTTGTGTTTTTGAACTGGAACCCTCTGGCCTTTCCCATGTATGACCACTGCTCTGGGAAGGGAAAACAGACCAGCCTTAAACCAAGATGCAGATGCTGTTTGCTCCAAGGGGGAATGCAGCCTGGCCCCAGAGCTTACATTGCATTTATCAGACTAAACCCCTCTGTTTCAAAACTTTCAGGTTTTTCACTAGGGACAAGAAAAAAAAATCAGCCTTGTAGGTCTGTAGTAAATACAAAAAGAAAGACAAAAAAAAAAAAAAAGAATTCAGACTCCAACTGAGGAAGATTTAGAGGTTTATTGATTGTTCCGCTTTTTCTCCCTCTCCAAATCCAAATGAACTCCTTCAGAGAACAAACTAGATGCACCAGGAATCAAGGGGACTTGGGCTGCTGAATCATACTTCTGATTGATAATATACATTAAAAAGCAATTAAACAATTGTACACCAAACCCCAGACTGTTTCCTCATTATATACAGAAAGATGCTAGCAATGTGTTTTACCAAATTGCTTTTGTATATCAGAATAGTCTCCAAAATTGGTAAGAAATTCTGCAGTTTATCCACAAAATTATTTGCAAGTTAATAGCAACTGGAAAGATATTTTCACCACTGTTCACCTTTCAGGTTTAAGCAGAAATTATGACAATATTTGTAACTGCAGCAGAGGTTTAATTACAAAGGATTTAAAGGATCATTAGAATAGGAGTTCATAAAGAAAAACATTTTCTAAATGTTAATGGAAAATAGACTTTTCTTTACTATAAAAAACATGTTAGAGTTTTCAGTTTACTAAAAAATAGCATGTTAGAGATCACAAATTACCAGAGACCTTGCATAATTGTTGGTGATCTTGTACAAAATCTTCATCCTGATCTACAATAATCGGGCCCAAATCCTTTTAAGCCAATACCAGAAGTTGTGGTTCTATGGTTTCCTACAACATTTGACACTGTTTCTAATTCAGCAGTACTCTGCAGGGAAGTGAAACAGAGAAGATACTGCTTTAAAACCAAATAAAGATCAGCCTCTCCGTGTGATCAGTAACTGTACTCTACTGAGGCAACATTTATTTTCCAACCTCACACAAAGTCATGAATATGGAAAAACTTCAAATTATACCTTTATGTAACGATAGGTGCACAAATGAGGCAACAGGATATACAAATCATTATTTTCAAATAACATTTTAATGCCTCTGAGCAGCCTGAAGTTAAGTAGGTTTCAAAAAAGCTAGAGGACCTTTACAGTTAGAAGAACGATCACAAGTTTATTTGCCTTCTCTTTCTACAAGATTTCAAGCCTGGATCATTTACCACAAAAAGAAAAAAAAGATAATTTTTTATCTTTCCCTGGCCCAAAGTAGTATCAGACTTTTCAAAGGCAATTAGGGGGGAAAAAAAGTAACTGCTAGTTCCAAAGTAATTAAACATTTAAAACTGCATTGCTTGGCCTTGATGTTAGAGGAAAAGCACCTAATTCACAGGCTAATTATATTGCACCTCACAGACACCACTGTCTCTTTACCCCCTCCTCAGACACTCATGAGTACAATACAGGTCTGTGAAGCCTATGCTCCAGGACACTGACAGGCAGCCAATGAATCAGACCTGGGGGGCTACATGCTACCTTGGGCACCCAGACAGCAAGACAGTGAGCTCTCAGAGAGGGTCGATGGTCAAGTGTGGGAGAATGGTCTTATGAAGAATGGAAAAACAGCATGGAACAGTTTGTTGAGACCTGGAGATGAAGATGTGAGAAACAGAGCCTCAACCAAATGAATTTATTTTTTATAAAAAAAAGGTTTATTATAAGGTAAGAGCAATGCAGGCCTGGACACGAGGGAGGAGTCTTCGCTCCACCAACTCGTGCATCAGGTACAATGTGTGTCTGGCTTTTATCCAGCCATGTTATACATATTCAATACATGCTATACATTATAATTTTTACATACTTCTCCTTATATGATTACAGTTAAGGAATTATTTTTACAACTGGTTAATTACTACATTACAATTTAGTACTCTGATAACTTCCTACCATAATTCAGGTATTCCCTGATAAAGGGGTGACAAGGGGAATTTGGGGATCACATACAATTTAGTGTTTTGATAACTTCTCACCATAATTCAGGTATTCCTTGATAAAGGGGTGACAGGGAAGTTTGGGGGGTCATGTACAATTTAGTGTCTTGATAAAGGGGTGACAGGGGAGTTTTAGAATTTAGTGTTCTGACAGATTCCTTATCCTAATTTAGGTATTCCTTGATAAAGGTTCAGGGAAACTGATGACCTTACAACAGTTGGTTTTATTGTTTTATGAGGGTGCAATAAAGCCATTTGTTCCCCTATTGGCACGAATCATATACATACTTATTACAAAGAGGAAGACCATCAAGTTGTGAGCTATCCAAACACGAAAGAAATACATATACCTGGGCACTGTTTTAATGACTCACAATGATATTACACATTCTTTCAGTTGTGTATGTTCATTGTTATATACATATGCACATATATTGTTCAGAGTAGTTCCTCAGTTCTCCCTCGTGTTCACCCCGTCTTCCCACTGGTTGAGATCTGTTGCAGTGCAGTCTCACCATATAGGATTATCTCCTCCCCAGTTTTCCCTCTACAGTTGGTTTCCTTCCTTCTTTTACCATACATGTGAGAAGATTTGCATGCTCCTCCCAATCTCCACCCAAGTTCTGGAACCTTCCTTCAACCCTCTATATAAGACTGAGTCTCATTTGAATAAACTGCCATTCTGCCTCGCCCCTTCTCAGGGTGTGCTGTGTCCCCCCTTCCCCCTCAAAGCTGCATTAGTCGAGGTTAAGCCCTAGTTTAGGAATCAAGTCTCTGGCCTTCAGCAGATTCTTTAGCCAGTCCTGGAAATGCTGTCCCTATCTCAGGCATTGCCACTGGACAGATGTGCACAGCACAATTCTTCATGTTCACAGACATTAGAAGGATAAAGAGTCTCCTAACCTTGGTGTACACTGAAGTTTGGCAGTCAGCTATGGATGTGAAGCCTGGTCTATGACAGTGGTTACAGCTTCAAAAATAAGAGACATTGTTAGAATTAGTGAATGTAAAGAAATATGGATTGAGGCCATACATTAATAAAGAAAAATAGAAGTAAAAGAAGATTTCCCTTATAAAAGTCCAAGTGTCAGTTGCCTCTGAGAAGACAAGAATCAATCCATCTAAAAAATTATGCCAGATGAAGTTAACTACAGAATAGAACTTGAATGCATATTGCAAAAAATGTCAGGGTAACAAGCACCACAGAAATTACCCCAACTTTTTGAAAGACTATAGACACTCTTCCTGCAAAATCTGATAAAGACAAAGCCTCAGTTCCTGAAGGTACAGGTAACAAGATAATTTGTGGTATCTTTGAAACAAGAGTGTGAATCACCACAGGATCACCACGGAAGGAGCAAAAGCAAAACAAGGTTCGGCTGAAAAAGTAATGATTTATGACACCAAGGAAGCTCTGTTAGCACCTGCATTTCAATGCAGAATAAAGTGAAGTGGATTTGAAATTTATTTCTATTGAATCCAGTCTGCATTTTAGTACTTCAGAGAAAAAGTGCTTCAATAAAGCTAACAGGATGAGAAGAAAGCATGGGAGTGTTATGAGCATGACTGTCCCTATGCATGTGAGGTTGTCCATCTCCAAATGGCTAACAAGGTTCTCAAGTACAGTAACCATTGCTACCATGCACGGGTAATGTCTATGAGGCACCAGAAACTACATCAGAGATCCCAGGGCTCCCTTTAAAGTCAAATAGTGCATGCATATAGTTGTTTTCTTCTCCACAAATTGCAGATAGATGGCAAGCAAGCAAGGAAACCAAGATCTTGAAACAACACAGCATGAATTCCTGTAGTTTGCAGGATAATTTCCACATTAACACATTGTAATAGTTTCAGGAGATTTGTTGCATTTTATCACCTTTTTCCAACATTGGTTTTGGAGGGACAATCTCTTTCCATAGGAATTTTCTCCCCCCTCAGATCTCCCTGCCAGAGAAGAGAGGAGAAGAGAGAAAAAAACCCATATGTTCGAGGTGGGGAACAGTCCTCTGTCTTTTTCTCTCCTCCAAGGCCCCACGGCTGTTGCCCAGAGGGTTGGCACAGCGCTGTGGTTTGCGGGGGTCCGCTGAGCCCATACCCACTCCTGGACCAGCGGGTCACCACCATGTCCCACCGGAGGAGATCTGTGCAGCGCTGGGAACAGCGCAGCCTGGGGTGAGCCCCACCCTGGCCACTGCCCCAGGGAGAGACCGAAAGTGATACAAACCACTGTGGCTGGCACTGCCCGTGCTGGGACCCTCTGTCAGTGCCAGGAGCCCCTGCCTGTGCCGCCAAACCACCACCACCCGCAGCCCAGCCAAGCCAAGCGAGCCAACACACAGTGCCAGAGCCAGCACGTGGCAGAGAACACGGAGGTTCCCGGACTGGCACTGTTGCTGCAGTCAAAACCTGAACTTGACCAGGTCGTGTGGAATGAGCAGTTTAATAGTATAAGCCTGTGTGAACTATACAGATTTCCTAGGTTTTTCCTTTTCTCTCTTTTCCTTTTTTCTCTTTTGTTTAATTGGACAGAGGGGGGTGGTTGGCAGAGAGGACCCTCTACCACCACTCCTTTCTTTCCTGGGGACCAGGTGATGCAGTGAATTCCCTTTTTTTTTGTGGGTAAACAATTTCCTTTGTATCTTTGTGGTGCTCCTATTTCCTTGTCAGTAATTTTTTTTTTTCACTTATATCTCCTAGCATTTTGTCTCTCTATATTAGTGGGAAATAAAGGGAGTTCATTTTATTGGTGTTGCCACCCCAATAATTGTCTTTAAACCAAAACACACATTTTCCCCAGCATCATGAAAGATATGCATTGGATGAATCATTAGACAATGACCCTACAGGAATCAGGAAATGATGGTGCAGTATAAAACAGAGAGGCCAAATATTTCTTCACACCTCTCTTGTACCCTGATCTTCCCAATAAGCCATGGAGATCTCCTACACCTCCTGGCTGAACTGTGCTAGAGATGTCTCTCTTTCTCTGGATAGGACATTTTTCACTTACTTTGATATAATAACTCCTCTTAGAGTAGGTTAAGTAAAAGTCACATATAGTTGAATTTACTTTGACACCCTGGGTGAGATGTCAACACCTGGGTTTTGCTAGCACCAGCAATAAAACTCTTGCTTCCTGCAGCCTTGAAATGCAGTTCACACCTTCAGTTGGGAATTTGCAGAACAAAATCTCAGCATACATTTGTGTTTAGCAATTTATTTTTTAAGACATCTGTGGGGAAAAAAAATGACTTGCTTTCTTCAGTAGTTCACTTTACCTCCTGCAAATGCTTTTGCTTTCTATTCTCATTATATTCTACCACATTGCTGATTTTCTTCCCTTTCTTTTCTTCCTTTGGGTTAAAGCAATTAATAATAAAAGTTACATGAAAGCCAGAACTACAGAGGAAAACCCTGCAGCCCAAAGACTGTGCTTGGAAAATGTGTTCTTCAACTGGACAAGTCTGACAGCCTGAGGAGAAGTCAGAAGACGAAAATGAGCAAATCCCTCAGTATCTTCAAAGCCAAAGAAGTCCTGCTGCTTTCCAGGTTCTGGGAATCAGCAGGGTCACCCCCACAGGAGAGACCCACTGCAGTGATAACTTTGAGGGATTTTCATGGTCTTTTGGAGGTACATTTTCACAGAACTTTGTCTGCCTTAAAACACAAAACCAGCAGAAGCTTTCAGCAGTGGGGGCCAGGTGAGAAGGGCTCATCTGAGCATCCTCCCATCAGAAGCATGAGCAGCTCCAAAGGCCTTCACAAACCCAAGAAACTTTGTATCCATGCCATGAACCTCTTACCTCACCTCTTGGTCCCCAGGATCCAGGTGCACAAATACATGCATGCCCTTCAAGCACAGAAATGGTTCTTTGGATTATTTGTCTTCTGGTTATTCATAATTTTAGAGTAGCTACTCACTACTCTCTGTATGAGTCATACTCTCTATTTGGCTTTGCATTATTACTGACAGCATGAGTAATAATTCACATGACTTTGTGCTCACAACTATTAAATAACCAATTAGCAGCATTAATAAATCAGACCTTCTACTTCCCATTTCTGCTCATGAATAGGTACACCAACCCTGCATCAGGGAAGAAGTTACGCATAAAGCACATCTGCTATATTCCCCACTTTAAATTATAGCTGCAGGGTTAATTGAACACCCCAGTCTAATCTCCCTTTGCGCTGCATCACACTGTATGGCATCAGCATTTTCACTTGAGTTTATTTTTTTAAACAACTACAATAAGACACTGACTGCAAAGTGAAAAACAGCACTAGAGGAAAATATTTAAAAGCAATGGTCCTGTTGAGATCACCAGAAAGGGTTCTATTTTAACAAGCTCAAGAATAGCATTTTTCATATTTCAGCACATTTTTACCAAGCTGCTCCTTTATATTTCCTGAATTTATAGTTTGTCCTATATCAAGGCTAGGATATATCCTATATAGGATATCAAGAGCAGAACCACAAAATCACTGAGGTCATGCTGATATGGAAGAGTTATCTGAATCAGACAGACACTTCAGCCTATTTGATAAATTTTTAGAGGACATGCATTTTATTACAAATCACATTAATGCAGAAATACCCATTCATACTTTCTACTCATTCCTAAAATCCTACTGGTTCACAGAATTAATATGATTTTTTGCTCCTGAATACATAAGCTCCTATTATAGTAAAAAAGTCTTACAAACCCTTGGGTATCAGCAGTTTTATGTTTATTGATATTTCCCCTGATATTTGCTTGCTTGACTGTGGCAGGACTGAGCCCAGAAAAAGTCATTTAATTTCACAAAAATGGTATAATTTTAATGAAAGGGCCTTGATTGAAACTCAGCCAAGCCAAATCCAACCCAGCTGTGTCAACCTTTAAGGCCTGCCCATTTTGACATATAATAAACTACCTGTCACATCTTTAATCCCAATGTTGCTCCCTCTGTAGCTATTTGTTGCATGGATTGTTATCTCAGTAAGTGCTGGAAATAGCCCTAGACCTCCCTCAGGCACAGGAGAACAGCTACATCTTGCACTTAATAAAACCTGACAACAAGGGAGCTATCAGTTATGTCAGTGCTACATGTCTTTCTCAGCAAGGGTCAAAACCAGAGCAATCCTTTCACATTACAATACTGAAAGAGAATGGCACTAAACCAGCAACACCCACCACAAATACTGACCCTCAGCATGAACTGCCAGCACAAACTATTCACATGTATTGCAAACAAAACACCTATTACAAACAGAACACACATTGAAACACAGCACAGAAGGGTATGAATGGATACTGGAGAATTACACAGCCTTAGGCAGTCTCCAAGCAAGCATATTTTCCTTTTTTAAGCTTTTTTCTTCAAAATCAGCTAATTTCTTAGCAAAGCACTGTATTCTTTTCAATGCAAACTGTGTCTGAATTGTGTATCCAGGCTGAATTAGATGCTAATATTTTTGGTATGTCTTTGGCCGAGCCACCTGTGAGGAGTTCTGCTTTTCCTGCCAAGTTATGGGAAAACAGGCTGATAAAGATGGAATTGGTCCTTGAAGGAGGCAATTTTGTGTAAAATGAAATTTATTGGTCTCTCACTATTGGCTGATGGCCCTTCAAGGGCACTTGAAAGAGAAAGAGAGGAGGAGGAGGATGAAGTAAGCCCCCAGATCCATTTAATAAAGACCTGTGGAACAGGACTTGCAGCATCAGAAATGGGAAAAGTCATTCCAGAAATGGGTCTGTGAAGAAAATGAAGAAGCTAGCCAAAGTGCTTTAAAAACTGAAGCTTTTACTGTGTTGTAAAATGGATTCCTTGTCTTTTATACTTAGTCATCCTCTTCTTCCCAAGACCCCTTGAGACACCCCTTATCTATGTAGCTAAGCGCTAAGGAATTCATCCTTGAAAGTCTCTGTTTAATTTTCCCTACTAGCCTTTAGTTAACCCTTTCCCATTGGTTGTTATCCCTATATTCTTATTGGTAGTAGATAGAATCCCCCTAAAACCTTTAAATACCTCTACCCATGTTAATAAACTCTCTCTCTACTTCCCTTCCTGTGGTCTCCATGTGGCTCTTTCGGGCATCTCGGAGACTGTGAGTGGGGGGGCAAAAGGGGGAGCATCTCCCATCAACTGTCTCAAAGACCTCCTGGAACATATCATGCAGGCACCAATGCCACCAGATATGTGCAAGAGGGTCCCACTTACATAACTGGGGAAAAGACTGGAGGATCTTTGGCTGGGTGATCCTGGCCATACCTGCTCGGCTAAGATCACTTTGACAACTTAGAAAAAGAGCAGGTGGCTCATGCTCAGGGCTTTTTGCCCGCTTCACAGGACAGAACAATGTTGCTCTTTGGTGGGGATGCCTGCCTTCACCTGTGAGCCCGCTGACCCTTGAGGATGCAGCCACCGCTCTGGGAAGTTGGGGCATTCTGGGGTTCAGTAAGACAGCTCCATGGGAAGCACCTGAGCAATTTGGGAGTTTACACCTGGGGGCTTATTTTCCCTTTTTCTCTCTCTCTCTCTTGGGTTTTTTCCTGTTTACTTGGCCACTTCTGGTAATAAAACTACTGTCTGGGTTAAGCTTTCAGCGGTGTCTCAGTTTCAGTTTCCACAGCCCTTCGGACCCTCCCTGGAAAAATTGTAGCGTGGGTTGAGTCTCTGGTGGTGTAGCTCGAGTTGCTGATGACACAGTCTGAACCACTGGTGGAGTAGGTTGAGGATCTGGTGGCGTAGTTTGGGTCACAATTTCTATAGAACCTGTAGTTTCAGTCTGGGTACCTGATTCCATTAGAGTGTTTCCCATTTCAGTTTGGGTTCCTTCCTCAACCATAACCTTTTGGAAATGGTCAGTTGCAGCTTGATAAGCACTAGCCAGACCCCAGTACAAAGCAAAGAATCGCATATTTCAGTCCCCCTGTAGAAAACACCCTTCTATCAGATAATGGGCCATCTTATCAGGATGAAGCACTTGTTCTGGTGTAAAATCCCAATAAATGGGAGGTGCTATATGCCCTTCTAACTTGCCAAATTGTTCCCATATTCCTTGCCACCCAGGGACTGGCTTTTCCAAAGTCCTTTCCAAAACTCCAGTGAATCCTTTCGAGGTTAGACCTTTCCTAAAATAAGGAAAGCAATACAACACCACCTTCCCAATGTTCCCAATGTCTATGTCCTTCCCCACACATAAGAGTGTTAGCAAATAATCTAAGAAAGAATTGATGCCAAGTTTAACCCCAAAGATTTGCATTACCAGACCAGTGATGCTAACACTAAATAAGGGAGATATTTGCCCCAAGAGCAGTGGTTGTCCCCACTCTGTCTTTGTTCTTGTGATATTTCATCAGGAACTGACGAACATCCCACTTCATGCACAAAAATGGTTAGAATTAAGAAAAAAATTGGTAAAATGGACATTGTTTATATTTTCTTCTCATTGTTCCTAAACAAAATGGATGTTTATATAATCAAACTCAGTTTTGGCAGTTCTCCCAGTAGCGTTCTTAAACAGTGGCTGATATTTACCAAACAAACTACTTCTGACCAAAAGAATAGGTTACGTTTGTATGAACCTGGCTGTCTTCCCAGAAAATGCTCCAAATTATACTAGGTTAACCAAAACACGTTGCCGCATACTCCACCAAAAGTGTGTGGAGGTTTGGGTTAGCTCCCTGCCAAACCCAGCTGTTGGCCACACAGATTCCCCTTCCCAAGAGAAAAAATGTACCAAAAGAAAATCGTAGTAAAAAACATATATATATTCATATATATTACAGTTATATACGATTAAACACTATGCATATACAGAACAAGAATACCAAACAACCACAGAAGGGAAAAGGGGGAGAAGGGGAAGGGAAAAAAGGACAAAAATCCAGAAAAACCAAAACAAAACAGACATACAAACTTGAAAACTCAGGGAATAGCTCAATAAAGTGACTTACAAAATAAACTCTCACCAAGCTTCCTCAAACTTCCCTCAAGAAAACAGCAGAAATCTCCACCTCTGTGCAGCTTCAGACAACAGTTTCTCAGATAGGCCTCAACTCACATAGATAAGAGCGAAGCCAACGCACTGAGACCTGCTGTTCTCCAAGCACCCAAAAGGAAGAGAGAAAGAGGAACCTCCCCTCCTTGTCTTATATACACCTGATTACGTAAAGGAATGGTGTGGAATACTTCTTTAGTTATAACCCTGTTACCAGTGAAGATCTAGACCAAAATCAAGAAAACTAAACTGCCAGAAATTATAAGTCAAAGGAGCAAAGAAACTTATTCATGGGGAGTGGTCTGAGAAACTCTAGTGTTAGATGAGAAAGGTGACATTTCAAAGTAGGGGAGTTTTGGGGACAAAGCGCTCAAATCCCTCTCTTCTCAGTCCCCTCACTGAAAGAGCCAGGACAGTGACAACATCTGACTCACTTTCCAGTGTCTCAGGAACAACATGTGTTTAATACAGACAGTCGAAAAATCTCTTCATCAGGTAGGGTCACATAGTGGGATTCTAGTAGAAGGATGATGGTGCTTAAGGCAAGCAGAGAAAGCTGGAAACAGGAGGCCTCAGTAGTTTGACTCAGAGGCACAGCAGTGGTTGCTGCTGCTGTCAGTAGTGGCAGCACACTGTTCTGCACTGTTAGAGGGTTGAAAATTTGCCATTAACAAGTGGGACTGGAGTAGCAAAACTTATCATCCTTCTTTCCCAATGTCTACAGACAACAGCCAGGGGCAATATTAAAGACTCAATGATCATGACTCACTTTAATTTGCTCTCTATTCCCAGCACATTTCCTTTAGTGAGCATAACCACATGTCCAGAACTCATGCAGCAAGAAAGCAGAGGCTGTAGAAGTCACTTGGCTCTAAATCTGTATTGTAAAGTTGAGAATTTCTGAGTGGTCACTGATATGATTAACAACCTGGATATGCCATTGCTGACCCAAATGTGTAAGCTCTAATATGAATTAGACAAGTGGAAATAGCCTGTTGCACTAAGAAGGTATTCTGCATGATACCTAGTAATTAATATATTTAAAATACAGCAGGAGAAAAATTAAAAATGTCTTTTTAAAATTCAAAGAGATGAAGCCAATAGCAAGGTCATATTTAGAAAGGAGAAAAAAAAAAGAAAGACAGCCAATATGGCTACAGAAAAATTTTATAAGTATCCTCTATTGAATGAAACTTTCTAAAAATGAACAGAGAAGGATCTCCAGCAGAGCCATTTCTGCTCTCTCTGTGCTAGATGGGATCCCAGATCAGCAGGTAGGATGCAAATACAAGTTTACAGAAGGCAACTGAAGACTGCCTTGCATGTATTAAATTCAACTTTCAATAGTTAAAATTTAAGTTCTTCATGTAATAAAACACACAAAAAGCAAAAATTAACTATTAGAGTAATATACTCAGAGAAATTGCCTCATATCAGAGATCTACTTCCCCACTGCTCAAAGAAATACAAGCAAACAGCAAGAATAATAACAGAAAGATTAGTGAATTTCCTAAACTGATTTTAAAAGCCCCTTATCTTTGTTGTAACTGTAACACCCCAAACTCAAAGACCATACTGTGACTCCCTCTAGCACCTTCCTGTAGGAGTACAAGATTATAGTAAATGGAAGAGAGACCACGAGATAGCTTGATGAGACCGAGGATCCTGTACAAGGAACAGTTTATTGCTGTGTATCGGGTTGTCGCTCAGTTTGTAAATTCACTGTTGTAAAGTTAAATAGCATTGTTGCGTGCTACACAAAATGGAGTTTGGTGTTATCCCTGCTCCCTGATATGGTTATCTCTATGCTCGTTTACCCCTTATGGTTATAATCCTTCCCTGTTTTTCCTTTTCTGTGAGAGGATTTGCATGCTCCTCCTGGAATCCCACCCCCTTTCCAGGAAGTTCCATGCCACCCCTATATAAGCTGGCGCCATTTTAATAAATGTGCCATTCCATCATTCAGTATACCGCTGCCTGGAGTGTGCCTCTCCTTTTTACCCACAAAGGGTCTCATCATCTTCCCTCCCTATGCAAAGAAAAACCACACACCATCAGCAACACCTTTTCTTTAGCATCACATTACTGTGTATGAAGGACAGCATGAAGCTTGGCTTACAGCTCAGTTCAGATGCCCAGAAACCTTTAGCTGAAGTTCATAAATTAGACAGCTTTAAATACAAGCATTGATTTCAAGATAAAATACACAAACTAGAAACTGAATTACAGCTGTAGGACAACTGTCTGTACACAACACATTGCAGGAGTTGATGCAATATCACCCAGACATTTAATATTTAAGCCCCAGTGGTGGCTTGCATGCTTATACTGCAGCAACAACCAGGCAGATGCTATTTCTAAGTCCCCTAAAACAGAAAAAAACCTCAGCAAAACAGGACAAGAACATGAGCAGTTTGCAGTTTTTCTTTGTTGCTCTTATGGGATGTTGACAGTACAAGTTCTTGTATGGGATGGGGCTTTTTGGTACAACTGGAGATTGATAAAGAATCCCAATCCTGCATCTGACACACAGTCTTTGTTGGCTATATTGAACTTTAAAGGTTTTCAGGAGCTGAAAAATTACTGCACCTGCCAACATCACTTTATTTTTATCAACTTTGGGTCTTCAGGAAAATTAATTGCCACTCTGTCAGAAATTGTCTGCTCTGGGAGGTGTGATTAACCATTGTTGTAGAAATGTCATTTTTTCTTGCAGTTCATTTCTTTTCAGTCCACTGGACTATAGATAGTATAATATCTTAAAATGAATTGTGAATGTAGCAACTGCTTATAAAAAAAATCAAACCTGATTGCATATTTTGAATAAAAGCTCCCCTGCACCCTGAAATTTGTTATGAGAAATCTTTATCTCACTCAGGCCTTAAAAGGAGACATGGCTGGTGAAGAGCAAAGGAATTGCGGTGCTCTGTTTCCATTTTTATGAGGTAGAAGCAGTTTGCAAAGTATAGAGAAGTCCACAGAGATACCAGAAAAACAGACACTATACAAATGTTAGCAAGAGACAAGCAGTGGAGAAACCAGGGTGTAAGCAGGTCTCAGCCTGGGACAAAAAGGCAGGTTTCAGAGGTTAGTGATCTCCACTCATACTTGCTCACTCTGAACAAAGGTTAAGATTTAAAGGTCAAGGTAAACCTTTTCTCAAGAACTGCCAAAAGTAGAAAATACAAGTAGGTTTGAAACCACTTAAGATTGACACGTAATGATATTGCTCGTTCCATGAGGCAAAGAGACCTCTCTGTCCCTTGTAAGTGTCATATTATTTTGAGGAGTCAGCAGAGGAGACTGAGTATTTTTCCCCTAGTTAGAGGCTGAACCTGGGAGGAGTGATATGGAACATGAAAGGCTGAACATCTCTACCAATACACAGAGAGCTCCTTTGGAGCCACCTCTGGCACTGCATCACACTCCAATCAGCCCATCACCATCTGCTCAGGGCTTTAAAAGTTGCTGTAAGAATATTAAGTATTACAGATCTAAAAGGAGCCCTCCCTGTCACCAAGCTATATACAAAGTGATCAGTGCTGTCCCCTGTAAAACCAGAACCTGACTGAAAGATCCATATTTCTCTTTTTGGATGCCATTATATGAGGGGTTTATTTGAATGAAAGTAGGTGCTACCAATGAAACATAGAATAGACCATTGTAAGAGATCCACCACTAATCCTTCAGAAGCAGAGGAAGCTCAGACAAGCTCCGGGAAGAGTCGGTTAAGGAAACATCCCTGTCCAACTATCCAGGAGCCACTCTGGCAGTCACTCTCACACTACCTGAGCTGGAACCAAGGTCCCTTTGCAGCTACACCCTCCACACTCACACGGTCTGCCCAGGTTTATCAGCTCCACCCCAGGTTTCCCAAAGCAAAGCCTCAGACATCAGTATCCTTAAAATAATTTAATAATTATGAAAAAACTAGATAACGAAATAACAACTCTAGCTGGTTCCTCCGAAGAGGGACCCTGAACAAAAGACCCCCTGAGCTTATATCCCCTCACAGCCTGAGCGTGAAAGTCTGGAGTCTTTGGTTCCTGCCATGTCTCTGTGTTCCTCGCCTGGCTGTGACACAGTCCCTGGGCCCTTTGTTGCACACAGAGTCAGCAGTTCACAACCTGTTGCCACAGGCTTGGGTTCCTCCAGAGCTGAACCTACAGCTGCACCTGGAGCTACCTGCACTAAATGGATTCCTTAGCAAGCTGGCACTATGGATTTTTTTTTCTGCCAGGTGTAAAGACTTTTGCTTTTAAACTCGCCCTTCAAGGGCTCTAAGAGACATCAGCACCCTCCAGGGAAGTTCTAGCAGGGACTCTACCAGTGACCAGCTCCACTGCACTCCACCTCCTGTACAAATACAAGAGTGCACCTTCCTGATTCTATTGAAAGTCATAAGAAATAAAACCTTCTGCAGATCTGGGGAGTAGAGATTCCAGTTTTGAAGGCACACATCTCTAATAGCCACGGAGTAAAATATATAAAGACTGGAGTTATAAATCTGTCATACACTGGACGATAGCCTTTGAAGATATTGTAGCATAACTCTTTTTTCATCACAGCAGCTAATCTTTCATAAGGCTAATACTCAAACACTAACATTTTTGTTAGGCAGGAAAATAAAAAGACTGAGCCCTGTATGTATTACATAATCTCTACCCAGGGATGAAAGCAATGGGATTGTTTTCATTAACCTTCCACTCTTATAAAAGGACAAAAATCAATATCAAATTTATTCAGGCAAATGAAAGGCAATTTCAAGCAATTTCATAAGGAATTTCATTTCCATTGCTTTTTTCCTCCCACAAATTCTAATAAAAATAATGTGATCTGTCCAAATGTAAGACAAATACAAAAAGGAAGATACTGTCAGCTCCTGAAAGGCACAGGATAAAACTTTCTTTTTACAGCTGGATAATTGCCTTACTAAAAATATTTCTTAGTTTAGAATTCTAAGCAAGGCTGCAAGACACCATCTTACTGACAGCCCGTGATGTACTTTGTTGTATGGTACTGAGCTGGTCTCTTTTAAATAAAGCACCTATGATAAAGATTTTTTTTTCCTATGACAAATTGAGCAATTTCTTTCTGGTGCACTTTGCCCTTTCATGCCATGAACAGGGGTTTAGATTACAGGGATTTTGGTTCACTTTCTAACTTTGCTATTCGTCTTATATATTCCAAAGCATTTTGCCTTTTAAAGCATTGGCTTTGAATTCACAGTCAAACATCTGACAAAAGCAATTATAAAAAGCACAACGTAATTCAACAGCTGCTTCATTTTTCACATAGGGAAAAAGTGCTGAAAAGCACAAAACAGGATTAATGGCTGTTTAGTTTAATTTGTGACTTGACCTCTTTCCATGAGTTCTGCAAGTATCCTTTCAGAATCTGTCATAGTGCAATGACGGGCAGCGAGGGAGCAGGGGCAGCCACAGCCTGATGCATCAGGCCCTACTGGTTCCCTCACAGCCCACCAAACTCCCAACATGGGACCTTTTATTTGTTGTTGTTGTTATTGTTGTTGTTGTTACAGTAGCCTTTAATAATATCTTAAAAATTTAAATTATAAGTTACTTCTATAAAGCACCATTATTCCATAGAGGCATCTTTATTGCAGCTGTTTGTTTTCAAGTGGCTTTGGTTCCCTTGCCCGCAGTGATGCTTCTGGAGAGTGTGAGATCCGTCATAACACATTTTCAGAAGTTCAGTTTCTAGGGAAACTTGTGAATTTTTTGTACTACTCAAAACAGATCTAAGAGTACATAAAGTTGAGCAGAATTTGAGCACCAAACTAGCACCCATCTACAAAGGTGTTTAAAATGGGATCAGCTCCTTCTGGTGCTGCTTATCCTTATCCAGTTGTTTAGAAGGAAAGACCATCTCTCTTCCAGTGGCTGAAATAAGTATTGCTAAGTTCACTAGGATGGCTTCCTAAAACCTCTGAGCTCCACCAGCCCCCTGGCATTTGCATTGCAAAGGAACAAGAAACTCCTCTTCCACTTCTCTTTGCTGGTACAAAGAGATATGTTTGCTTTGAGGATGATGGAAATAACCATTTAGTACTTCTGCCATCATGTTATCCATGGGGGAATGGAGTTTGTGATGTTGGGAAATGTGCAGGTTTCCAATGAAATATTAATGGATGAGAAAGCAAGCCCAAAATCGCAGCACTGTGTTGAAGGCTTAAATCTACAATGCATTTGGGCATGTGTTTCAGTAAGCCTGTGCCTAAAAATGAACAAGAAAATATGCTGAGATATTCTCATTTCTGTAAGAGGAGGGAATCCAGACAAAGCTCACTCAAATTCAAGTGAGAAAGTACAGAAGAGTCATAAAAACTTAAATAAACATCTCTAGGTCTTTGTGATTATTGTTACAAGGCTACAGGGCAGATACTCTATGTAAACTTCCATCAGAAAACTTTTGGGTATATTTCATGTAAGATAACTGTGACCTTAATATGGCTGTAATACTGGAGAACCACTAGAAACGCTAGGAATTCAGTTTGCACAGCTCAAAAAGCCCCCAGAACCAGTATTTGGATTTATTAATTGTATATTAAATTCTAACACACAAGAAGATGACAGAAATCATAGGGGACAAAAAGCTGCCAGTTAAAGGGATCTAATTCCAGTAAATATCTTATTTAATAAAATTAAGTTACTGTATAAATACTACCATGTTTTTAAGATGCTGTGCAATTCACCATCACCTTGAAGCTAGGAAAAAGTAGATAGCAAGGAAATATTCTGGGGAAAACTGAAGAGGTTTTCCTTTTCCTTCTGTGAAAAAGCAACAGCAAGAAAACAGCAATCTGAAGTATGTGAAGGTGCAGAATGCATTTAAAAGGCTTCTCATTTTCTCTCAATAAAGTGTGAATTGACAGGTGTGAAGGATGTGCTTTTAACAGGCCATAAATCTCCAAGGATGAATCTACTGCTCATTACAGTTAGTTAGATTAATCATAGAAGTACAATATTTATGTATTAATTTCAAGTATTTGTGGAGGAACTTCACAGAAACAGATAGCTATTATCAAAGACTTTTATATATATATATAGTTCTAAATTTATGCTCCTAGAATTACACAAGTCAAAACGGAAGTCACACTATGGTTTTCCCACAAGACCCAATAACCTGATAAGCCATTTCATAGATGAAGTAGTCAAAGGTCTCATCAGGAAGAAACAGATTAGCAGAAGAACTGCAAGCAGGGTGAGGGATCAGCACACAGGTACACTTCCTGAGTGAACTTTGGATGGGGATTTCCTGAATGGATTATCTGTCAGAGAACACCCAAACCATTAATTTCCACTCCACTTTATTATCAGATAGCAATTTTTGAACCTAACTTTGTCAAAGCATCTGAAATACACCTTTTACCTTTACCAAAGGTCTATCCACTTTGAGCTTGTTTTCAAACAGGACTAAGGACTTATATTCAAGCCAGCATTGCACAAGCACGGAGCTAGAAAGGGCACAGGTTGTCACCAATGAGCCCCTAGCAATACAGGGTAGACAATATTTGTTGTCCTTAAAAGATACTAATCTAGTTTTTCCTCAAAGACAGAATGGGAGGAAGTGCTACATTTTGCCATGCCAGTTTATTCTACTGCCTATTTCCTTAGTCAAAATAATTTCCAAACAGCTGGCCAGAACTTCCCTCACTGCAATTTAAATCCATCTTCTCCTCATGCTACATGCTCTGACTTATGAGACCACATGGATATTTATAACTTTTTCAAACTATTCTATAGTGTCCTTAGCCAAGACAGATGACTTCTCCCTTGTCAATCAAAGACAACTGCAAATTTTATGTATGGATCAACTACTTTCTCACTAGTAGAAGTTATTATTTTTCTGATGCAAGCAGAGTTCTAAATTCCACTGGGAAATTCCACTGGGAAATTCCACAGTTTTTAGGGTGGCAATGCTCTTCCTGGACTCTATTAATCAAACTCTCGAGTCCATCTAAATATCAATGCTTATTCATATTAAAATTTTGTCATGATAGTTATAAAAAAAAAAAACAACTCTCTGGTACTTTAGACATGCATTTGTCTTACTGGTTTTGTCCTTAGCAGTTCCCCAGCAAGCCAAAAATGTCAACTATCTCTCACCTTGACAAGATTAACTGAACTCAGCTCCTTTTCTGGGCTTATGTCCTGCTGCATTATCCAAATCTTTATACTTCCGGTCTTCCACATATCCTCCAGCTGGCTCAGTTGTGCCTTTGAGTGGCTGGCTTCCGTTCTGCTTCATGGCACACTGAATACATTATAGAAACCAGACTTAAGGTCCTCCACATACTGTTGTGGCTAATTTCAGATTCTTCAAGCTTTTCAAAAGCTCCTCTCTCACACACAAAGCCTTCCAGTTAACAGCACTGAAGTTGCTGCCATTCCCACCACTGGAGTTTCAGCATTTCACAAACTAGTTTAAGGATATAAAAAGATCTTCCAGTCACTTGGCATCCCATTGCTGATGGTAGCTGAGGTGCAAGGGAGAGGACAAGAGGCAGCCCACATATACCATGTTCTTTCTATGCTGACTTCCAGCATTTCTGAGAACCTCCCTTGTTATTCCCTGACAAGAAGGGCAGTGTTTAAAACTGCAATTTTCAACAAAGTTTAACATTACTTTTGGTTTAGATTAAATATGATGTGTTTGTGTTCTTTCAATTCAATACAGAATTCCATAATGGCTGATTTATGGTCTCTCTGGATGTGCCTAAGGTACAGAGTTCTTTCACTGCAGTCAGCTGAAGACATTAGTGGGCTTGTGTTTAAATAGAGAGCAGTTAAACCATTTTTACCACAGAGCATTAGCTGAGCTTCTTTCCCTCACATCAAAATGAGTAAGAGCTGGCATCCATAATTAATCAATGATTTCTCCTCTTGCAGTTATTATTCCAATTAGTTTTCTTTTTTCATTCACCATTTTGGCGAGAAACTGAACCATAAATATCCCTCATACTATGTTCAGAAGCAGAGGGAGTTTAACATTGGCATTCTCTCTGAGATAGATACAAAAGAAGGCAAAAAGGAGAGCACGAAGCCAAACAATCTTCCTTCAGCTCTGTGTCTGTCTCTATTCCTGAACCAGGAATAAATTGAACCTTAGTAGGATATTTTGCTTTATGAAAGCCTGATGAATGCCTCCTCTTGCCATGTCTAGCCAACTTTTTGGTCCTGACAGAGCTCTCTAGCATCTACAAGTAGGAGGTGAGTGAGCACAGGAGCAATGCTAGGTTGCAGCACAGCCCTCCTTACCAATGTTCCTTTCACCAACCAAAACTGTCACTTAAAGACCTAGGGAGAAATTGAAGTCCTTTCTTTACAGCAGGTCTTTCTTACCCCACCAAGGAACTGGAAGCTCTGGGGGTAGGCAGAGCATCCCAAGATTGGCATGCAGTAAGGCACTGCTGGAACTCAGTCCTATCAGCACTGTGATCTATTCTGCAAGTTCAGTCTTGTCGCAAAAAACAAACAGCTAAAACTTTTACTCAGATTTTAAACTTCTGCCCTCTCCATTTCCCATTCCTTGGATTAAAACTTCCTCTGATCCAAATGATCTATAAAGAGACAGATTTTTGTGGTTCTCTTTTTGAACAGTTTTTCAAATGTATTTATCTCATATAAATTATATTTATAATGCAAATTTAAACACATCCTCTGTACCTTTTTTATACAAAATTCTTGCAGAAATAAAAATAGCATATAATGCTTGAAATGTAGGGAGTCACCTAAAAATATTTTGTCTTGTCTTAGTTCAAGGGAGAACTAAGATATCTATGTTGGCCAAGAAATAATCCCTCACTTTTAAATTTAGAAAACAGAACTTTAATAAGGAAAAAAAATATGTATAAAAGGGTAACAGTTCTTAACCACAATACACATATATATATATCCAGAAAAAGAACCAGACAACAATTTGTAATAAACCACTCCACCCCCAAACAACAAAGCAAACAATTAAAAGGTCTTTTTGGCTACCCCCCCAAAAAAAGGGGAAATGCCGTTATATTTACGGACAGCAGGTGGCAATGTTGTGCCCAGCCGGCTGGCCTCTCTCTCAGGGGAATGGCAGGAGCACAGTGCTGGGTCAGCAGTAGAAACCCAGCCTCTGCAGTGTAGGAAAAATAGGCGTGTTTCTCTTCCTCACAGCAGTCTCCATGGTGTTCTAGGGTGATTGGCCAAGCCAGAGAGGAAAAGACACAATCCTGGTCCCCCAGCGGTGTCCTGGTGTCCCACTGTCCTCCCTCCTCTGCACTGAGCCGCTAAACTGCTGACCTGTGCAGAAAGTGCAGAAACGCTGACCCCTTTCCCCACTCGAGCCCGTCTTCCCCCTCCCCCCTCCCAGCCTGGGGAGAGATCAGAACAAAAGGCCGTGCCTAAGGCAGGTAACATCAGGATATGCACATCCTTTGTGTCCTTTGTTAACCATCTTTACCACTCAGGCGTTGGCTCCAAGCTTTTTGGAAGGAATTCCAACTGAGGTTTGAAACTCTAACATGCCTCGAAACAAAAAAAAACCTACCTTCTTACAGATGGGGTAAAAGGCAAGTGTTTAGGAGAATAAACACAGTCTGGAGATATTATTAGGTGAAGCCTACTTGAAAAAGATTTGGAGGATACTCCTGTACAACTTGATCTAAGAGCAAAAGAAAATGTCAGTAAGTGCATTCACAAAGTGCTCCCCACAACAGTAAGGAGGATTTTTTCTTTTCAGTGAAATAAGAACAAGGCACAAGACACCCCTAACACAGGCCTGGCCAGTCTTACTCTCAGCACAAAAGAGAAGATACCAGGATTCAACACGTTCCATAGTCTGAGAGCTGAATAACAACATTGGGTTTTCCAAATATTCAATAGCTGAAAAAGAACACGTTTGTTCACTTACCAGTATCTTCCACAACTTTTTCACTTTCTTGCATTTCAGTGTCTGCACTCCTGAAAAATTAAGAAGTTCATCTATTAAAATATGCCTAAGGTGGCCCTTAATTTACTGCCAAACAATTTCTTTCATTAGCTACAACACTACACCTTCTTTTGCTTTTGAATAATCCTATTTTCCAATCCAAACATGCCAAATTTCACATTTTATCACAACATATCTGTTGTTATTTTGGCTATATGGTTTTAGACAGAAAACATTATTTTAAAATCAAGCTATGCTACACCATATAACACAGTGAAATTACTTTATTCTTATTTGCTTTTCTCACTGGTATTAATTGAAGTTTCACACAGCATTTATAAATTTACAATTAATTGGTTGCCCATCTTTCAGCTAGTGGAGCATATCTGTCCATATATCTTACACAGTAAACTCACTCTAGTCAGATAACATACCTGAATCATCTCCATACACAGCCACAGGCACATTCAACGTATTTTATATTTGTAAGCTTATTCTAAAACACACTTTGAAGTTGTCAGTGGTATAAAGCTAGAAACTTTTTATCCAAAACACCCTGACGTATATCCCTTTCTAGATGGTCAAAGTGCTAAAAAGTGCTTTCTAATCCTGAATATTTTTAATAAAATCTTATTAAAAGATGGCAGGGGGCATAGAAATCTATAATCCTTTAAAAAAAATTAAAAAAAGTTCTGTTTTTCCCCTTGAGGAAGTTTGTCTCTTTTCTATCATGCAGATTTACATACTGAATATTCCATATCAGTTATACATCTCTCTCCAGTGCCAGAAACAGGTCATTAACTTGTTTTTTTTCCACTTAATTATGGAGTTAGACAAATTTATTTTCCAGTTACTTTGAACAGGAAAGAGACAAATTCCCAATTAACTCAGCTTTCAGACTCCATCAGTGTCACCGAGCTTGAAAACTTTTCCAAACAGAATGGCACCAGCATGACCAACTATTTTCCACACTTACAGATCTCTTTGCAACTTACTCCTCTGAAGGCACCAAGGGCCCCTGGAATCCATGACTGGGGGCACTTCTATCCTTTTCCTTGTCTACTCCAAGCATTTTCCCAAAGGAGAGCATGATTTCAGCTGATCTGTACCAGGTTATTGAGCATCAACCTGTTCTGTTTCCAAACCAGAGCATTTACAGCCTGTCAGAAGGAGTGAGTTACTGCTGGTATATTTTTTTTTCATGTGACACTCCACTAATCACATTTCAGCTCATTCTGCTCTTCACTCATCAGTTATGTTGAATATGAACTTCCCTTACTCTCACTGGGGAAAAAAAAGCAATATACTGCGGCACTAATTCCCTTCCTTTTCTTTTTTTCTTCTTTTTTTTGGATCTCTGTGTCATAAAATGCTCCATAAAAATTGCTAAATGAGTTTCATTTAAAATTAGTAATCTATTTTGGTATCTGTTGGAGTTTTCAAAGCCCAAGAAGGAATTCCTTCCAAAAGGTTTGGAACCAACGCCCTGGGGTGGGGGAAGATGGCTAACAAAAGATACAAAGGATGTGTGCATCTTGATTTTATCTCTCTTAAGTATAGCTTTTGTTGTGATCTCCCTGAAGTCTGGGAGGGGGGAAAACTGGTTTTTCTGGTTTTTCCTGCGCAAGGCAGGAGCTCAGTCTGTCGTCGGGAGCGAGGAGGACAGAACACAGACCCTGGATATCCCAGCATCACTGGATATTGGATTTGTGTTCCTTTTCTTCCTTTTCGAACTCAACTGTGCTCAGCCGTGAGTGATTATAATTATTACAAAGTTTCCCATAAGAAAAAAAAGGAGCTAGCCGGGGAACCTATCATCTCGCTGGAGGGGAGAGCCCGGCCGGCTGGCCGCGACACCGCCACCTGCTGTCCGTAAATATAAACTGCACCCCTGAGAGGGAGAGCGAGGCAGAGGAGGTGCCACAGCGCCACCTGCTGTCTGTGGATATAATTGCATTCCCCTTTTGGGGACTAGACAAAAAAGGACCTCTTTTTGACTGTTTTGCCTTGTTGTTTGAGGGGTGGAGTGGTTTTGTTACAGACTGTTCTGTTGTTGTTTGGTTCTTTTCTGGAGATATATATATATAGTTGTGGTTAAGAACTGTTATCCCTTTCTTATATATATATATATTTTTTTTTTCCTAATTAAAGTTCTGTTTTCCTAAATTTAAAGGAGAGAGATTATTTCTTGGCCAGCATAATATCTTAGTTCTCTCTTGAACTAAGACAGTATCAGATTTAAATATTTATATGGCTTCCTTATATTTTCACCAATTGGAATATGATTAGAATTTTTTTCTCCAAAGATGGATGAGCAGCATCTATCTGGAGCTACTTACTCTGAATTCCCCACCTCCAAAATGATCAGGTTATTTAGGGAAAAGGAAGGGCTCATCAGCACTACAGTACCCAAATTTTGACTTCTACTGACTAGTGATTCACAAGCTCTTTAAAAAACCCCTCCCAGCACAGTCTGAGCATTTTCCTGTGGGACTTATTACAAAACACAACTTGGTCCAGTCACCTGTCAGGCTGGCTTTTCCTCACGCAGAAATAATTTGATATTCCCAGGAAATTTTCTATAATTCTTTATGATGCGAAACCCCAAGATCTCGTGACAAGGTTGGGTGATACATTGCTCCTTAGGGGCAAAAAAACACAACTGTTTTCAAGTTCTCAGAGACCACTGGGTTTGACCATTGAAGAATGCTCTCTTACAGGTTACCCACAGAGACACATGAGTACAGGTGTTCTGCCATTTCTGACAATAGCAGCAGATTTCTAGGAAAGTCTTCAGGGGCTGCTTAGGGTCCTTCAAATGCATCAGCAAAACTAAAAGTGGAGGCTATCATACAGAGCACTAAAAGAGGTGAAATTTAACATCTGAAGAAGAAAAAATAGTAAGATCCCTGGTAATACTAGGTGGAAAAAACAACCAAAATACCTCACATAGTATGCAGTTACTATTCTAGCTTTCTGCTAGCATGCTTATAGAGTTAGCTGTGATGACATTCAGATTTTAGGGCTGCAAATAGACCTTTAACCTTGAGCAGAATCTTGAATACCAGCTCCTCTCCCAGTCTGATCTTGCTGCCTTTCAGCAAAAGTCACCTCTGGTACAGTGGCAACAACCTGTATCATCTTAGACCTTTTCCTTCTCATCCTCCTCCCTGCCATGCTGTCCTAATGGTAACAATGGACATGGGTTCAAAACTTATTTGTGTTATTGACAAGATGCTACTGTAAAGGCCCATTCAATTCTTAGAAGCTGCCATTGCTGCTGCTGCAACAAGTCAAAGCCAATATACATAAAGTCTAAATAAAAGGGATTTAAAAAGAGTATTTGGAAGAACCAATACAGATAAAGTTAGACCAGTCTCTGCTCTTCTATGCATCAATAAATACATAGGGTTCCAAATGACAAATCCAGAGGCCATAAAAAACCAGATTTTCTCATCTTTCTCTTTTTCTACCTACCTGACATGATTGTCTGCAAAGCCATGTCCCAAGTTCACTTGTGTGATCTTGTGCACCTGCCTGCTACAGAATCCAGGCAAGGCCCAACGGGTGAATTGAAAAACTAAAACCAAACTTGGCTGTGCACTGAAAAATATGGAGAGGTTTTGTAAATGATTCTTATTTCCAAATGGACTGTGTGTGAACAGAACCATAAGCAGGAAAGCCTGCAGCAAGTTCAAAGGACATCGGGCAGTCTTTCTCTTCTGCCTCTGAAACTTCAGGTGCTGACAAGCGAACAGCACCAAACCCAGCTGCCAGAGGAAAAAAAAAACCCAAAATAAAATAATCCTGGGAAGATGTATTAGATGAAATGCGATAGCAAATTTGAGACAAGACAACCCCATGAACAGACCCTATTAATCAACCCCCCTTCATGGATGCAAGAAACACAAAGCAGAACTGACACATTCATTATAACAGCCAAAATGACCAGCGTTTTCCTGCATCATTTAGAGGATTTGTTTTTCAGGTCTCTCTTACCTTGTCTTATGTGACCACTTACCAAGTATTACTTGAGTTTTATATCTTCCATCTCTGCCAGAAAAAAAAATACCCTTCACTGAAGGCACACTAGGAAATACTGTTTTGGATTTAGCACTATGCCAGATAAGTCTCTTTGGTCAATCAGGGGTACAGCTTTATGTTCTAGTTGTAAAACAAGAGATTTCTGTTATTTTAATAACTGCATCATTAAGACATTGGATATAAACTCTGCTCCCAAAGCTTTTGGGGTTTTTTTATTAAGATTCAGCTGATGGGAACACAAGAACATGCATGCAAGGCAGTCAAAGCCAGAAAGTAAAGCAAGAAGTCTGGCCAGAAACCAAACATGCACTTTGCTCTTTCTTAAAAAGAAATACCACACTATAATTTAGATTATGTTTGATGTTTAATAAATTATTCCATAAAGAAATAATTATGTTCAGGTATCAGGCTCTTAAATAACCAACAATTAGTGTACAAAAAGAGTAGTCTAGATGTGCTCATTACCCAGCATAAGAAATCCACGTTAATTAATAACATGAAATTGCTGCTGTCCTGTCAGTAATGCCCATGGCTTGGTTTAGTCCTTTAAGACACCATGAATACCCAGCTCTTCCTCTGACTGTTTTGAGGAATGAGATAATTCTAATCCCTTTAGACTTAAATACATAAAAGCATCTATTTGTGATATGGCTGCACAAAGAGACTGTTTAAAGTCAAAACCATTCATGTGAAAGGCGGGAAACCAGCCAAGCCTCCCTTCAAATTCCCTGAGCTTGAGTGCCATGTTAAGCTATTCTATGATGCTCACAAGGAAAAGTTACAAATTTGATACAAAATGCATGTTTTGTATTTCTCAAAATATGTTGTATCCTCCTTTAAGTAAGTCTTCAGAAATCCTGAGGTGGAAATGTATTGAGATACACAAACACAAAAGATAAAGGGGGGGCAAGATAAGAGGTCATATAACAACACATCCCAACATGTTCTGGATCTCAACATCAAGCAAGTAGGAGGTGAGGTCTTGCAAGACATTATTGGGAAGGACATTTGGCTCTGATGTTCTGGTTCATCTTGGGAAAAGGGACAGAGCGGATTTTGTATCCTCCCTTTCTCTGGAAGAGGCAGAAGGGACAATGTAAGGCTGGAAGGCAAGGACTTCCATAATCAAAGCAAAAGAGTAATTTCAAGTTAAAGGAGAACATTCCAGTTGAACTGGGGTTTAGGAGAGGCAAAATCTAGCTAAAGTGATGAAAGACCCGAAGATCATCTCAGCTGTTGGGTTTCCTTTTAATAGTTTGCTTCCTCCTATGCTGCTGACTACACCTTAAGCAAAACTGACTTTAGCCTTAAATCTTTCTTGGCAATAAATCCAACTCTAAATAGGTACAATGCACTGCTGGTCAATCCAGAGAAGCAACCTTAAAGCCTGTGCTTCCAAGGCATGCCAGCAAGCTCCCAGTGCCCCATCACATCACTTCAAGAGACCAAGGCTGTGTCTCTGTAGACAGTGGCCTGAAAGCAGATATCCCTGGAGGTAACAGCAGATCATCTTGGCTTCTGATGTCCAGGGATAACCAAGGAAGCAGTCCAGGGCAGTTTGTGAAGATACTCAACCTGCAGACATTTCAGAGGTGCACGTGATGCCACCAAGCCCAAGTCAATATTGCTTTAAATTTCAGCCTTTTGCAGGGCTTTGACTGACCTGCATTTTATCATTTGTGTCTTGATTACTGGGGAAGGCAATTATTTTTTTTTAAACTCTGTCTTATATAAGCTTCTAGAAAATGAAGCTGGCAGGTATTCCCATCTGACCATCCTGTGAAAATTTCCATCTAATGACCTAGTCCTTTTACATCAGCTCATGAATGCATCTCCATGAGAATAATTGCCAAAAATATGTCTGTCCTTGCATATGCATGTCCTTGCATATGTCCTCTGTCATTAATTTGTGATGACAGAGTTCAAAAGACTAGGCTTAAGTATTGG
The DNA here is from genome assembly GCA_013396655.1 of Campylorhamphus procurvoides. Taxonomy (NCBI): domain Eukaryota; kingdom Metazoa; phylum Chordata; class Aves; order Passeriformes; family Dendrocolaptidae; genus Campylorhamphus; species Campylorhamphus procurvoides. Next base: position 114,982 of record WBMV01007508.1, on the reverse strand, counting down.
ACAGTTTAATGCCATTCTTACTGAAGAAATAATTTGTCAGCCTGAAACAAGGATGAACCCTAGAAATGGTTAACCAGATCGGTAGAAACTGTTCAGGACCTGCTTTGCTTGAGTTTTATCAGAGAACATGGAGTTGTGTTCTGTTCAAAACGCTGGACATTATCTTAAAAACTATATACAAACAGCCTAGTGCTGTTAATCATGGCAACGTAGACATTTGAATAGAGCAAAATAGCCTTAAGCCAGTAGTTTTTGTAAGCTTCAGTGACTAGGTCATGAACAATGAAGGCTGAAGAGGTCGAGGTGAAGAAGAGGAGATAAAGACCCCTAGAGTGAGGCCAGAGACTGGAAACAACCACCTAAGCCTGATACCAAAAGAAGATTCTGGAAGGCTCTGCCCAGACTCTGCCTAGTCTCCACCTAATCAGATCTGCATACCCAGATGTTGTAATCTTATTACTATGCAAAATTGTATGTTGTAATCACTTAGTGAAATGTATAAAATGGCTCATTTTGCACTGTCGATTCAAAGCTAGTTTATCCGGCATAAGTCGGCTAGCTTTCCAGCGCTGCTTGAATAAATACCTTCGCTGCTAAAAGAACAAACTCTCTTAGCAGTTCCTTTCATACGGAGGTTTTTTGGCATCAAGCCCAAAGTTACCACTGGTTTCGTTCAGAAGCACCTCTGCACATGTTACAGTGAGTATGTTAGATGTCAGCTTTTAGTATGTTTTCAGAGTTTTAGCTGACAAAACAACAGATGAGTGTGCAGCACATCAGCCCAAGTGTACCTGATGAAATACCACTTTTCTCAATTCAATTTTTAAAAAAATCCTATAACTTAACTGTCAATACTTTTAGAGATATATCTACCTTCTCCCCCATTCTAAGCCATAAATTCTCCATAAAGTTTATCATTTGACCTCCTTGTGGAAGACTTGTAGCATTTGAACAATAAATCAATAGAGTGTTATGAAACACTGGCTCACTGAGGAGATTCTATGAAATGACACATCAAAGAAAAATTGGATTTGCCAGGAAGACACTCTATTTTCCCTTTTGGGATAGATAGCATCTGACATTCAGCATCACTTTCGGTTTAACCAGAGCAAAGAAGCCACCTAAAGTCTCAATGACAGTCACAGAAAAGCTTTATCTGATAAGAAGGCTACAAAAAAAGGGGGAAAATTAAGAAAAAATACTTGGACTCTAGAAATACAGAGTTTGGTTCCCACCATTGCTGCCCCAGACATCTTGCTGGACACCAAACGAGTCATTTTCCCTTCTGTGTTGCTGCTCTAATTCACACAAAGGGACATACTTGTATTTCTTTTTTAAGACTGTAAACTTGTAGATGAAAGGGTAAAGTCTCTTTGGAAATGAAAATTTCATTTTAAGGAGAACAGAGTATTCTGTCCTCAGTATAGCAGCTGTATTTCTCAAAGGGAAACCCCTATTAATGAGAAAGGGGAATTTGACCTCCTTAGAAGTGGAAGCATTTTTTTCTATTAGCAGCAAAAGGTGCCACAAAGAGACAGTGGTATGAGAAGTAGAAAAACCGGTTTTGTTACAAGCAAATAAACTGAACGAGAGTTACTAACCTAAAGCTTATTTTTGGTTTTGATTGTTACTAACCTATAGGCGTTTTGCAGAAGTTGTAAGGCATCCAGTCCAGTTTTGGAATGTATGCCAGGGATTAAGCATTCAGGAAAAGGGCACATTAATTAAGAATATAGCTGATGCAACTTCAGGACACGTAGTTCACCTTGAGGCCAGATGGAGGCTGACATATTGCCTGAAACTCTGCCCCGGCATAGGGGGCGGCACAGAAGAGCCAATCTGAGAGGAAGAAATGCCCCTCCCCTCCCCCATTGTAAAATGGGGTTGGACCTTGAGAAGTTTTAAAAGCGGGGTTTTTGAATTGGAAGGTGTGCTCCTGGGTATCCTGTGTGACCTGGACATCCAACACGTGTTGTAACCAGATTTTTCTTTTCGTTATATTCCTTTTGTTTCACAGAATTTTGGTTTTTTCTAAATTTAATAAAAGCAATTTTTCTAACAGTGGTTCATGAGAAAGTTACAGTCTTATCAGATGCTATCTGCAGCAAAAGCTAAACCATCTTTTGTTATTACTCTTCTTTCTTGTAAAAACTATATTTATATCCAAACAAAAACACTGGTAAAAAGCTTCAGTCAGTTTCCCACGTAAGATGAAAACCAGGCACTAACTCCTACTGGTAAATGGTGAGATATCCCAAACAAGGTAAATTATCAGCAGCAGAAGAGCCAGGAGCTTGGACAATTCTCACTAACAGATATGCTTGTTAAAGGACTTCTCAGAGAAGGTAAATACCAAAAAAGTATCACATTTTAATAGCCAATGGCAGCAGTAGGCCAGTCAGGAATATATTGGAGATAACCTGTGGGAGTAATAATGTCAAAATTGACTCCAGTTCAATAAACTGGCTGCCAGCAACTCAGCACCTTTCATGAGCAATCAAGGAAAAAAACCAAACCCAAAACCAACTAGGTTAACAATGCCACTGGAGAACTCATTAGAGTGTCTTTGCTCTGTGTTTTCTTCATGGAGGTTTAAAAAAACCCTAAAATATATATGTATATGTGTATATATATATATAATGAAAATTCTTGTTTATGAATGAATAATTGTTACTTTGTGGAAAACGACCCTGCTTTAAAAAAATCAAAATCCCCTCCCCAGCATGTTTTCTTCCCTGTTAATAGCAGCACTGCCTATTCTTTTCTACCACATTTAAAATTTATTCCTTGTCCTGTAAATTTGCATTAAGAGTTCTCCTGACTTGATCTCACCACATGCATCTCAGCATACTGGCAGCTGGGTCCTGCCAGTACTGTCAAACAACTAAACAACTAAATGAGAACAAACATTTTCCAATGTTTTGTTTGGAGAGAGGTTATCAGCATAAGTGATACACAATTTGCTGCTCCCAAAGCTTCTCTCATCAAATCTTAGACAATATCAGCTTGTTTTTTCTCCAGCCTCTCAAACCCCTTATGCTCCCAAGCAAACAGTGCAAACCTTGCTCCCATTCTGGACCTTTTTCTTCCCAGACCCTCACCTGTTCAATCTTCTGTCTTTTTCCATATGCCAAATTCATAATGCTTCTCTCACACTGTCAGTCATGGTGCAGAGCTACCACATCAGCTCCCCAGATCTTCTCAGTTGGAACTGTTGTTCAAGACTGGAAAGTCACTTTTTAACTCAGTAAAATAAAAAGCAATATACAATTCTTCCAGCTGTGGTGACTTAATTTTATTTTCTGGAGAAACCAACTTTCAACGAGCATCCTCAGAGACCTCACAAACAGTACATTGTGCCATACGATGTTCTATGCAGATCCCTACGAATAAAACAAGCACATCATGGATAGAAAAGAATGTACAACCTCAATAGGAAAGAATGAATTTCAGTAAGATAAACTTAATCCACTATCATGGTTTAGGAATGGTATTCTCCAAGTTAGTATTCCCAGTGAAAAAAAAAACAGGCACACCTTCCTCCTTCCAACTGGAGGCACAAAAGGCAAAGATCGTGGGTTGAGATAAGAACAATTTATTGGAAACAGCAATGAGATAAGAAAACAAACAGCAGCACAACCATATTAATAACAAAAGTGTACAAAAGAGTGATTCACATGAAAAAAATGCTCCCCACAGAGCCCGCAACAATGAACAATACCAGATGGCCCCCATGCCATGTTTTCTTGACTGCAATGGATTGCCTTCTCCTTGGAAATGTCCCGTTTCCTGGCCCCTGGTAATGATGGTATAGGTGGTATAAAATAATCTCCATGTCCCAACCATGCCCTCTCCTGGCTACTGCAAAAATTAACCCTGCCTGGGCCAGAACCTGGGCAGCCAACATAGAATTTAAAGACTTTTTTATGGCAACCCATTAATTTTGTTTTTAAAAACTCATTACTTCCACTAGGCTTATTCTTCCTACATGAGAAATTTGCATCAAAACCTGTCCAGTAAAGCGGTTCATCATTTTCCACACTTCTGCCCAGTGCTGGAGCAAGGCAATATCCACCCCTTGCAGTAAATCCACATTTACTCACCAGAATGACCATTTACTACAATGTACTGGGGGCTGTACTACCAGATGGAAAACCTATAACTCCACATGTCAGTCCTCTGTTATTTATTCACAGATTCCTCAGAAAAATCAATTTGTTTCTTTTCATATTTTAAGGCTTTTACTAAGAGACAATCCATAGGAGGTCCACAAAAATTCCTTTTTCTTCTTGGCCTGAGCTAAATGCATTGGCATAGCAGGAGAAGAAGAAGGAGCCAAGAAAGGCCTGCACCACTGAGAACATTTTGGCACCTGTTTCTGGCACTCAGGATTCCAATTTCCATGCACCTACCCTCAGTACCACAGGCTTCAGATTTTTCTTTTTCAACTGCTTCACCTTGGCACTTCAGAGCCTGGGCACTTGCACCAGCTCCTGCAAATGAGATGTAAGAGAATAGCAGCCTTAACAAGCACATTGCAGAATTGATCCTGTTTAAAGCACAATAATATTTTGGTGTTTTCTCTCATGTCTTACTGCTGCATACCAACAGAAATACATTTTGGAATTACATTAATCTGATCTTTCCCTTTTGTAAATAAAAACAAAGCTGATGATACACAAAGGTGCTTTGAGTCTTTATGAATAGGCTCTGCTAAGTTGTGGGGGGTTTTCCTGCTTTGGTATTCAGTAGAGTTTTGGGGTTTTTTCCCCAAAAGTAATAGAACTAGAAGACTTGTTAAAATTAGTAGGAAAATAATGACAATTTTTAAAAGGATGTGAGAACTGATTTAGATTTAACATTATTGTAATTACATCAGTAAGTCAGTCAGGAGTTCAAATATATTCTCTCAGAATAAAGTGCTGAGTTAGAAAAGTATGATAATAAGGCACAAAGAATTCTTTTTTTTAATGTGTGTCTGAATGTGTGCATACATATGGATATAAACATGTAAAAAACACCCAATATGGGGGACACTTCTGCACATTTATTGTTGTCCAGACTTGCACAACACCTTAACTTGGGGACTCATTAGTTATTTGCATGGGATTATAAAAAAAACCCAGTATATGTAATAATCACACACAGCTTTAAACAACTTAACTGTATCTGCTTGGATATTCCTTTCAATCAAGAGAGAGTCCTTCATATTCTCAGCAGTCTCCAAATGCATTGAAATCCAGGTGGAACGGGGTTTGGAGTAACCTGGTCCAGTGGAAGGTATCCCTGTCAAAGGCACAAGGGCTGGAACAAGATGGTTTTTAAGGTCCCTTCGAACCCAAACCATTTCATGATTTCAAGAATCATCCTGGACACAGCAAAGCACTTCACAAGTATAAAACAAGGACACTAAACCTCTTTTAAGGGAAACTATACAAAAACAGGGGCTTGAAACCATTCAGGAACCCCAAAAGCTCCAAATATAGCTTTTTAGCATCTAAAAATTTCACATTTACGATCCAAAAAATGTCTGGCAGTCTAGAAGCGATCAGACCCACCAACACTCATTAAGATGTTGTTCCTGCCATTATCTACCAGACCTAAAAAACTGCCCTATTAAACCTGTCCTTTAAATGAAAGGGTCCACAGGAAGAGGAGTTTCAAAAGTATAAACAGCTTACATTGCATTTTAGCCCACAACATTTCACAGGGAAATCATTAAAAAACCCTGTGACCACACATATGTCATGGGTTGTAAATGCAAAATGCTGGTACCATGACAATTTACTGGGAGCTGCAATACTCCCATGGTAAAGAGACCAGGGTAACATCACATGGCAGCATTAGACCTCTGGAAAAAGGCAGACAAAGCTCATGCACAAAAGCAAGCTGCTTCTTCCTCAGCTTTTCAAAGACCTTGCAATGACAAGATTCCACAGCTGGAAAGCACTGGGAAGGCTAGCATCTCTTTTGTAAAGATGTCCCCACAGCTGGAGCTGGCACAGCCACAGCATCAGCATTGCCTAATGAACATCCACCTTAGGAACTGTCCTCCTCACACCAATATGCTTCAGGAACCAAAGGAGCCTAAAATGGGCAGAAAATTAGCAAACAGATACTGCAGCCATCCCAAGTGATAGAATATAGCATATATACCAAGCATGTGCAGTAGATCGAGGCCTATCACCTATTTGGGGAAATTTTGCACTAATTAAGGCATGGCACATAAGTGAGGTACATCTTTGCATAGCCCTTTGTCTTAACACAGAAGTATCATGCTTGGCAAAGGCAGTATGTGCTGTGTCTGCCAATAACCATCAGTGCACAGTAAGCTCAGAGCCCACATGGGCTGCTCACCATAGCAAAACCTACACCAGAGAGGAGGCAGGAGAATAGAGGGATGAACTTGGCAGGCCCACAGAAAAACCTACACGGTTGCATTTCACACTCTGGAAATTTTGCAGTTTAGCCCTTTGCGCCCAGCAGACCCTGTTGATGGACAACACCCACTTCCCAGTGTCTGCAGGATTGACCAAAATTTCCACTTCAACCTCAAATACTCTTTTAGTCCCCATTAATGTCCAATTTGCATTTTAAGGCTGGACATATGTCTATATAACATATACATTATGCAAATATACCTTTATTTCAATGAAAAGAATTGAATGCAACCAATTCAATCAGTCAGGCAAATGAGACAAAATAATGACAACACTGATCCATGAGCCTGGCAAGCACCTCATGCTTTGGAAGCAAACATAGGCCACTGGACACACAAACCAGAGATATGTTATTTGTGGGTCACCTGAAAATAGTTTCTGGATCGAATGGTAGCTTTAAATTCACTATATCCCCCACATTAATTTGTGTTGATTTCACTTGCATAAACTCAAGGGGCAGAAAATAAATATTTTTCTGCTATTTACTCTGGCTCACTTATCTGCTGCATACAAATATTAAAACCAGCTATAACAATAAATAGCCAAAGGCCATTTCTTAGCAGAACACAGTTTGCATTAGCATTTGCTGCCAAGGAAGGAATTCAGGCACAAGCCTACAGATCAGCAGCATCCCTAATTTCCAATGCTTGTAAGATAGGAGGGAAGTTTTCTCCAATATCTTTCACAGGAAGTGACCCTGATCACCGACCCTCACACTGAAATGTGACCCCACTGATAACACAGGCAGTTCTGACACACATATCCTCCTTTGTGGGTTGAGATTTTATCACAGATGGGAACTGGAGAAGATTAAAAGAGTTGTCTCAGTCCATCCTGAACTGATGTAAATGATAAATCACCAACAGTCAGCCCAGGGGGACATCAGTCCTTTATTCTAACACCAACTCCATGGGAAGGCAACCTAATGTCATGTGTTAACTTTGCATGTTAACAGATATTTTATTGCCTCTCAACAAATCTCTTACCTCTCTTATTCTCTTATCTCTACAGCTTTAAAAGAGAATCTTTGCAGTGATTTTTCCTGATCAATTATTCAAGATACAGAAAAAATTTTGTATAGCATGGATGATCAAGAGAGTACGTTCTTTAAATCCTCTACATAACTTAAAGGCCTCAGAGAACACATATCATTTGAGCATCAGCTTCCAGCCATGCAGCAATGCTGCATCATCCTGGCACTTTCACATCCTTTTTACATTATTCTAAGATAACACTTGGCTGCAATTACTAGAGTTTGTATTACCATGCTACCAGTTGCATACAGATCCTTCCCAGAAGCAATATAAGAATCAGCCAGGAAATTGAGATTGGTCTGAAATCAGGGCATCAAAAGAGCTATCTCTACAAATACAAGGGAGAAAACAGCATGGCAGGATTCTGGCTTGTTCCAGATTTTGAAATGGATTTCTTTAAACTCTCTCCTTACAGTGAGCTGTCCCCTATAACTTCTTCTGAATGAAAAAACAGCTTAGTCTTTTTAAGCAATCAGCAAAGAAAAATAGAAACAAGGTGTATATGGAACCCTTGATCCCTGCAACCTTGTAGCTGGGCCTGTGCTTCCATCCTTGGGTTCAATTGGCTAAGTGACCAGCAGAGCAGTTCAGTGTCTTCTCAGTCTCCTCATGCCAGCTTGTGGCTATGACGGCTGTTCATCGCATCCTGCTCCCACTCAAACTTCCTCAAACACAAAGGAACGGAACCCAGTTATGAGCATAAAGAAACAAACAATTGAAAGCTCTTTACTAACATGCACCAGAGTTTGGAAACAACACAGAAAAGCTCTAGCACTCGTCTGCTCTGCTCCCCGGGGTGCTACCTGAAGTTCCACAGAAGGGCCTGTTTGTACACTGAAAGCATGATATTTGAGCGTAGGCATGATTCCTTGCACAAGAATAACATGCTCATAGAAATAATTGTGACCCAGAGAGTGTTTCAAAGCCCAGAATAAAAAGCAGATGCCACTTGGACAGAAGTGTCTGCAGCAATTTCACTACTGTTCACTAATGGCCATGGCTGCATGGTCAGACAGGCAACAGACCCTCCCCCAGCACTAGGGAGCAGATGGCTGCTGCCATAAGCACAGGGAAGAGAGCAGGCAGGAGGGGGAACACTGGTACCAAACAGGACTCCCAGTGACACAGAAGCTGTTCTATTGAAATTCATAACACGAGAGGACCTGGACTGGGGTGTCCCATGCCTGGTTCATGCCTCAAACACTCAAGACAGCTGGCAGGCACACAGGGTGCTTCAGGGACATCAGCTCTTGAATTTACCAAGGTTTCTGTTGGCACCATGAAACTTCAATTTTCAACACTGATATGTGGCACTGGAAAGCTTCTTTATATGAGTTTTATCCTTTCAAGCACACACACTTACTCTTCTTCACAGCTAGTACAGGGAGCGGCACCCCAGAAAGAACAGCCTAATTTCTTCTTTTCAGCCAAGCTATGGGACAGCTCTTTTTTGGTAGCGTTGACAGACAGGTTCACCCTGCTTCAGAGGAATTAGCCCTGCAACCAAAATCAAAAGAAGTTTTCACTCTTCTTGCCCTCACTCCTCTCCTGCAGCCATCCTTAGAAGCTAAATCACCCTTCTTGTACCTTCTACTGCTGCATCAGTTTTCCCCATCGCCTGCACAGTTATTTCTGCACCCTTTCTGTGGAGACTGGGCTCAAACAACATTTACTAACCTTTCATTGAGTAAGAACCTTGCATTTCCTATATACAGTTAGATATTTCATATATGCATATACTCTGTATGTATTAGCTATATTCCAAGATGTTCTGAAATCCTTTGGAGACTCTCGAGCTAAAGCAGTAACTGTTTGGATTTATAAATTATATCGTTTTATCTGTCTCGGAAAAGGGCAGATGAAGACTGACCTGACAGGACAAATGCAGGGAGAGGACTGTGGTGAAACAGATCCAGTTAATTCAGTCTGGACTTACCTGATTTTAAAATCTACGAAGATATACAGACCTGTAGCTGTGTTCAATGTCCTAAAATATTAACAAGGGTAAAACAAAGCAAAAAATAAGGCTACAAATTTGTCAGAATGTGGAACTTTCATGAGTTTTTCAGAGTTTTCTTCTCATAAAATATAATTTTGCCAAATGGAACTATTTTAAGAAAACAGCTTGGGAGATAACTTTTTCCTTGGCCACAAATAATAAAAATAAGGCATCTATGAGACACTTAGCCCTAACCCCAGCTCTACTTCTTTCAAAGTCCCTGGTGAAATCCCACTGCCCTCTACCCTTGCAGAGCATCTCTGTATATCCTGGTTTTAACATGCCACTTCATTGAAAAGGACTCTAGGCCAAAACAAACTGTGCTGAGCTTGTTTTAACTTTTTACCCACTTTATTTATTTAAAATAAGACAAAAAGCTGAAAAGCTATCCACTACTTTTTCCTCTCAATGACACTAGGACCAAACAGCTTCAGGAGATGAAAACCCTGGTGACCCAAGACCTGTCCTGGCTTGTCCAGCAGCACCAGTGCTCCCCAGCACTGCTCACTTACAGGCCAGGTTTTTTCCTCCTTTATGCCAGAGAAACACCACTAAACATGATAAACTTGCCAAGTGGCAAGTACAGGAAAGCTCCTACTTGCATAATGATGAGACATTTAAAAAAATTCTTTCAAGAGGATAAATGAAACAGAACAAAATAGAGCAGAGAAATAATTGTAGCACAAAACAAACTCTCCCTGGTGGCTGCTATTTGCAAGAAATAACGTTTCTTAACAGAACTGTTTCTCTTACTGATTATAAGATATATTTTCAAACATGACATATTCAGAGAAGAAAATTTGCTCTCAAAATCTAGTGCATTATGATCTGTAGCCCAGTGTTTCCTCAAGGATGAAGTTTGAAATAAATGCTGAAAGAAACCTCTGAGGGCTGTCACTGTTAATGTCACAGCAGTCTGAGGGTGAGCTCCTATGACTGGCCCCAGAGTGCTGTCTTTTCCATTTCTGTAGTGCCATTTGGACTCAGCACAGAAAAAGCAGCTTAAACACACCATTCCTGGCGCAGAAATCTTTTGGAAACCCTGAACTGCAAAGAGCAGCAGGAAAGTGCTCACAGCTCACTCACAGCTCTTGTTGCTAAGGCCCATCTTGCTCCAGGACATGGGCATGTTTTCCCCAGAAGATCGGCTCTTACAGGATAAGCCACCACAGATGTGCACTTAACACACACATTATAGGATACAAATAACCCTTGAAACTGATTGTTTCTTTGTTAGTGAAACTACTGGTAAACACATACTTTAGAACAAACCTATTATCATTACATTCTTAATACACAAAGTAACTTCAGACATCATATAAATTACTCCAAAAGAGACCATTACTTATTCAAATTGACCAACAACGACAAACAGGATCTTCACTAGCATCCCTCTTCCTCCAGTTTTAGGCAACGTGAATTTACTCAGCTCCAGCAAAACCAGGGCAAAGCAGATCCACACAAAGCCTAAACCCCAAACCCCAGCTTTAGCCTTAATTAAGCAAAACACTCTATTCACTACAATAATTTATAAAATTATTAAAATAATGCACAGTATAAATGATGGAAATGCATATGCTATGCTTTGAGTTTGGAAAATGCCCTGTAGTTTTGTAGGACAGTACAGGGAAAACAAGTAATGGGAAAGAAACAGCTTTATAACCCTCTTAAATTTGGGTTGGTTGCAATTCGGAAAACATAAACCAGCACATTAAGGATTGGCCCAGGAAGAATATCAGTTCAGACACAATAGCTGTTTGCACTGTCGAAAAGTTCCAATTCTTTTAAATGAAGTGTAACAGCAGTAATTGTGTTTCTTTGAGTGAGCTAAGAGGCATATCGTGCATGAATCAACAACGATGTGGCTTCACACTGCAGCTGTGTTTTGTGGCTGTCTTGGTGTTACCTGTGTATAAACAATTCTTACAAGCTGCAATACAAAAGCTGAGCTTCTTAGGCTCAAGAAATATCTGTTCTTCAGCTGTCTGCCTTTTAAAGAAAAAAAAATTGAGAGAAAAAGAAAACACACCTAAATATAAATTATTTAGGAATAAAAATTATTCCATGGAGCAGCTTTACAGTTTGCTTTCCATGCAAATTGCCTGCATCTTTACATCTAACAAATGGAGCAGTTACTACCAGCTCTATCTGCAACTCGGAGTTTTAGCCAGGCAGGGGAACTCCATTGAGTCCCTCTCCTGCAAAGAACTTTTCTATACCTGCAGTCAGGTTCTCAGAGGGCATCTGCAGCTCAAGCCTTTTTTGCCACACTGTGCTGCCTGCACTTCCCTCCTTATGACAGAATTAAAAAAAAAGTAAATAAAAATTTCATCACAAATTATTTCCTTTAGTCATGATAGAATAAGTGTGTCCACAAAGAAGCTTTTTTACCAAAGATGAGTAAATGTCTTCCTGAGGTGAAAATAGATAAATTTCAGGTCTCCATATTTATGAAACAGGGAGAAATTTATTGCCTCATACATCCTCTTCGACCCTAGGATTATCACTTCAAGCAGTAGTCACTTTAAGCAGTAGTTGACCTGCTTAAAAGTGATACTGCAGTTTGCTGTGGCTAAAGGTAGTTCCTTTTATCAATAGGATGGATTAGTTACATGATATAAAACAAGGATAAGAACCCAAGCTTATACTATAACAATAACTTACTTTCGTTACTAGCCCTGAAGTTAAAAATGGGAAATGGAAAAATTCAAATAAACACTAAAAACCCCAGCAAGTCTTAATGCATAGATGAAGACTTGAAAAAATTCAAAAGCTGACAACAGCAAACACTTTTTAAAAATATCAAATTAATTTATATGTAATTTTAATACAGTCCTAGTTTTACCACAATCATCACTCACAAGAAAAGAGTTAAACTACTTTACTACTCGCATTTTGCAAATCAAAATGGCATCATGCATATGAGGCAATGCATATGGAAGAAACCAGGAATTTCACTTTGAGGTCATGTCAGGAACCATATGCAAAAGTTCATTTTGCATACAAATATCCACTTCAAGATGACCTACTCTTTAAAATAATGCAAGTTTGGGAAGCATTTACCTATTGGTAATGATGTCTGGTCACTGCTACTCCAGTATCCCTTACTTTGGGATACAACCCAAGATAAGCTCTGCTCTAAGTATGCCCAGGGAACTTGGGGTCATGGATAAGACAAATGTTTCTTTTTTTGACTGCTGAAAGTAGGTGACATTAAGAGAAGGTAAGGAATAGGCTGCATCTTGCAACAGGCAACTGTTTCCATTACGACCTATTGAGGTCACAAAATAAAGTAGGAGACAAAAATACAAAATAGTGGTATTTTACACTACTGATACTGGAATGTTTTATTTTAAAAAAAAACCAACAAAACAACAACAACAAAAACCAAAAAAAACACTCCAAAACCAGCAGTCTTTTTGCCACAGATTCTACCTACCCTTTCATGCAACTTTTTTCTTATAACAAATTTTGTGTTCATTGCTAGCACAATACAGTGTTCAACCAAAGTGATCCACATCAAGAAGACCAGAAGTTGCCATAAGAATTCAAACTCTGACTAAATTATTTATTAAAAGAGTAGTTTACAGAATTATTCAACTTTTTATGTGGAAGTACACACTTGCTGTATCTCAGCACATGAGAACACAGGCTTCAGCATAATAAAGTCTACAAAAAGGAATTTTATGAGCTACAAAACAAGAGTAATATATAATACAATACTTGTCTGTGGACATGTTCATCCTTCCCAGCATAATTTGAAATGCTGTTTTCCCCAAAGCACTGAATTGAAATGAAACCACAAAATTCCTCATATCTGGCCCCAGAGTGCATTTGCTCTTTAGCAGCTTTACAAAACTGCAACTCCCACATTCCCTGAGGCAGGGAGGGTGCTCAGGGCTCCTGCATTCCCCCAAGTAACAGACAAGAAACACTATCCCTCAATCATGTCTTCAACAACAAAAACAACAAAAAAAATCCTCAAGAAATGGATACCAAAAAATAATTGTCACTTCAAAGGAAGGAGACCGGGAAGGCCAAACTGCAGACTCGTGAGGAAGGCAGAGTGAATGCACATCACTGTGTGGCTAAATTCTGGCTGAGCTGTGTTTGTAATACACTCTGTTTCACCATAACAAGCACAACCATGAGCATTCTTGCTACAATTTCAGTAGCATTTAAAACAATATTTTAGTAGATGGCCATTACAAAAGCTGTGATTCAATCACAGACTTCTAAAACACTTCAATATCAAAGCTTTGCTGAATTTATTTCTGTCAGTACAGCTCCACTAATGAATTTCAGCCCCAGATTCAACTTTGGCCCAAGGATACTAATTTATAAAGCCTGTAAGGCTTAGAGAAGTTTAAAATGTAAACAAAATTAATCCATCTATATAGAGCACCTACTATGTAACAGATGCACTGATGTGTATAACATCTAATGGTAACACATCACCTTGGCACAAAGACAACTGCAATTAAGGAAATAAGATTCTCTCCAAACCTGAGGGGTGCGAAGGGACTATAAACAGGCTGCTCTGCTTCTCACTCTTTAGGATGAAACATTTAATGGGTATGGAGAGCTGTTGGTGTGAAAGCACTTGAGCACCACTCCTCAAAGAAGTAAACCAGCAGTAACACCAACCTCTTACAGAACATAGAGACAAGAAGGCTCTTTCCACTCTCTTGTTTGTGACAAGGATCACCTGCTGCAGGGTTGAGGGGGCACAGTCTTTATTTTTATCCCATGGGGTAAAGGAGACCATCTCAGTGTTTAATCTTACATGTACAAGACATACTTGTCCAATAAAGACATAAGATTAAAATGTCCTGATTCAGGGCTCTCCTTTAAACTGACTTTTTTGTGATTTTCACACTCAAGTTCCCACTGAAAAATCACTCAAGTCTTCCTTTGAAGTGAGGGTCTAAATCTTAGCCAGAGATAGAGAAAAATGCTTCCTTACAACCTCCTCTCTGCTTACCTACACCACGTTTCTCTTAAGCTGATCATTGTGCCATGACCAAATTTTTAAATAGAATTCTTTCTATGTCCCCAGTGTGGGAGTCTGGTATCTTAGGGACAAACAGTTCCCTAAGTTTTTGAGTTCCTGGTTCACATTTTCTTTAGCAGGAGCAGCAATAAAGCCTAGGGAATAGTGTTTAAAGAACATTTCCTTATTATCACAATAAGAAACATCTAGAGAGACACAGCTGAAACTGTAAAGTCCTTTCACACTAAAATCTTCTATTTGCTTGGGTACTAGCCAAGCAGCAATCAGTGCATAAAAATCAAAAAGAAGGGGGGTGGGGGGTGGGGGGGAGGAAGTTAACAAAACACATAACTTTCCCTAAATATCAGAAGATACTCAAAAACATACATCAAATTTTACTTCATCAGGGTATTCCACAGCATAATTCCTCCCATTGTTGGGAACTTCTGCTACATTGTACTAGGTTAAATGATTCTGCAAGATACCTGGAATTTTAGCAGCTCCTATTTTAAAACAGCTTATGCAAACCCATATGAACAGCTGACAGTGCACCAAGATCAGGGATCAGACTCTGGCCTATGTCTGCACTGACACAATGGACTACTGCTTGTTTGAGTTTTTGCAAAATTTCTCTATCTGGAGATAAAACCTGACAAAAATCTATTCCATTTGTAGCTATGTTCAGTGAAAGTTGGAAAGAAAAATTGCACTTTGTACACATAATGCTCAGTTACTGAAATACAAATTTGGTTAACCAGGCAAATGAAGGAAAAAATACCCTGGTAAAAGAGAAAACAGAGGAAAGAGAAAATGTGTATGACATCTTATCTTTTTCAAGGTAAGATTGCACATTTTCATCTATTATGAATTTAACTGCAAGTTTTCCATATGAAATTAGGGATCATCACCTGAGCTGTATTTACCCCCTTCATGTGGCTAACAAAAAGGGTTGGTTTCAGCCCATACAGTCACTGGGAAATCTGACAAAGGGAAAAGCTCCTGATTACCCACATCAGTGGAAAGGACAGAAAACAGTGACAGGCCCTGAAGTCAATTACTTAACTGAATGTAGCAAAGCACAAAAGCACTCTTCAGTGGAAAAAATTCCAACATTACACTACATAATGGCATTTTGTGCTGAAGATGGTATTGCATTCTGTTTTCATTATCTGATAGGTATTTAAGGGATTTGAAAAACTCAAAAGACCTTCAAAAATAGGAAAGTATTGTAGTCCTCAGTGTTGCAATCAAATGCTGACATTCAAGCAGCAAAAGAAAAGCATATTCTGTCGGAGGTATCAGATCAAACTGTTAAACTGCCTGTCTGTATTGTAACAAAGCAAGAAATTAGTTGCCTTTCATCTGCTTAAGTTGTACCGAAATGAAGAAGGAGATGTGTGTTTTTTATATATTATAAATATCTGGAAAGTTATTGCTAAAAAGAAATACTTTTAACAACAGAGGACAATTCACCCAAAATACAGTGAAAAACCTAATGCAGAGCAGATATTTATCTATTTGGAGAGATAATCAGTGCTTTTTTGCATTTTAATTCTCCTCTTTATCACTGTATCTTCCTTTTCCTTTAGTTCCCCCTGCAGTAAATTTGTATGCTGAGCACATCTGTTCAAGCTGCACTGATTCAGGTATTACTGGTGCCAGGAAATAATATACAAATCCACATGTATAACAAAATTACCTCTAACCTTTCCTAAGCAGGTGTTTGCATGCTAGTTGCCTGCAATCCCAGGCTGCCAAGGCCTTCTCAAACTTGCCTTTGTCATACCTACATTTGGGTGCAGCTTCTGTCCATCTGCTTGAATTGAGACACGAGTTGAATTCCTGTCTTTATACATTCAAGTTGTGACAAATGCTCACACTTACCAATAAAATTTAGAAGGGACAAAGTCTTCGAAGCAAAACTAAACTTTTTATTTAACAAATTCAGCTGAATTGGTGTGTCCCCTCTGGCCGAGGAGACAGAGACAGGCCAGCAAGAAACAGAGCTTTTTATACCCTTTTTTATACCCTGTCCCAGCCAGGGGTCCCTGCTTCCATTCCCATTGACTAGTACTCGGAAGTTCCCAGCCTGGCCCGATCCACCTACCTGCCCAAGACCACCCCTCCCACCAAAAAGGCAAGAAAAACAGGTTAAAACCACCCCAAGTCTTAACCGCCAAAAACTCAACTATCCCCTCCTCCCTCTTCTCCTCTTTACCCATGCAATTCCTCTGGCTTCAGCAAAACTCCAATTCTATTTCTAACAAAGTCATTCAAGAGCTCTCATCCCAAACCCAGGCAACATTCATACCTTGTGCAGCTGATTTAGAACTAACTTTGTATTGCAGTAATTGGGCATTGCACCGAAAGTGGGGCAAAGTAGTTTTATACATATGCATGGATACCCTCTGGCATTCTGATTTGTTTCTCAGTAATTCTATTGGTTCTAGGTACTCATGTCAACACATCCATATTTAGTTGCAATTTTATACCTCATAAGCTGTGTCCAACCTCAGTTAATACTTAGAGTAACTATGTTTTTTAAAAAAATAACCCAAGCAGACTGCAGAAGGAACTTTGCACTGGTATTTTTATTCTCACTTTAGTTTTTTAAGGCCAAATTGTAGCCAAGATTAGAGGACTGAATTAATTTCTATTATCACCTCATAAGGGAAGTTCTGACATAATGCTATTATACTTTTAGCAAATTATCTTCCAGAAATCCACTGCCATGCTGCTTTAGCTTCTGTTACTTAAAAGCATCATTTGCTTTAGGATGTTCTAGGTGCAGTTTACAGGGTTTTGAGATGAAGTACCCAAGTTCTGAAAAAGAGAAATCTGTGAGGGTTAAAAAACACAGAGAAGCTTCTTTACATTTGGAAAAATTTTACTGAAGGGTTAGAAAATCAGAAATGGTTGAACGTGTGAGGAAGAGGAGAGGAAAGGGGGAGACAGGAGGCAGAGAATTTTAAGGGTTTTTCTTACTCTCTTCTTGAGGTGACCACTTTTGATCACTGTTAGAGAAAGGATTGTAGCCTGGACTTGGTCTGGTCCTGCCTCGTTGTCCTACATTGTGTTATCTATCACGGAGGTACCACATGTTTGGGAAAGTGAGCTGATATCCATGTCCCATAACATTAAGATAAATTTTAATTAAGATTCAGCTGCATCTGTTACTTGAGATTTTACATAGGAGAAAAAAATATCCACAAACCAGGAAATTAAAGTTCAATCACAATTTCAGAGAGCAAAATAGATTTACCTCGCCTAAGTAAGGGGGCTTGGTTACAGACTTGTTACAGAGAGCAATGTTGCAAAGCTCAAATACACAAACAGAAATTGAATTTCTTGAAATTCCACTGCCAAGAATGTCTCACATAGGCTGTGTTAATGTGCATACCAGATACAGGTGCACACTGGAACAGTAAGTGCAAGCAGCAGTGTCACTCAGATGTGAAGCACAAAGTTGTATTATTGCCCAGTTGTCCATCATGACTTTTTTGAGAGATCACTGCTGCCAAACTAAAGGTTAAACCTTTGACTGATGTTACATGAAAAAGCACTTTGTCACCTTCTGCACTGTCAGACCACTGGCAGATGACATCAGGAGCCTCCTGGAAGCCCATGTGGGCGACATGGGCAAGTTTTGCTACTGAAGAGTGCCCAGGCAGCTTCACAAAAAGGATCTATTCTATACACACAGCACTGACATGATCAAAGGCAAACACATTGCCCCTCCAGACCACCCTTATTCTACTGACTTGTGTATTTAACATTCATTTTTTGTCTTTCCCTCTATACTGCCTGTGAAAGAACAAGATTATACTATTGTATTAGAGAGGAGCATGAGATTTCTCTTTTGATTGTGAACATCCCTGAAATGTAAATGTCCCCAAAACTTCTATGAATCAGCCTTGCCACAACCCCATTAATGAAACTGAAGGCTGAACCAAAATGCATACATTGACTCAGGAGGTATTTGTATTGCAAGGGTTTCACAGGGCAGCAGTGGGAGACCCCAGTGCTCCTTACTCTGTGGAAGAGGCCAGGGAAGAAGATTCGGAAAGCTCAAGTTGTAACACAGTAGATGAAAGCTACTGAAAGATCTTACACCAAGAAGCTGACAGTATGATGCTTAAAAACAATAATGAGGTTTTTTTAAACCAACAAATAATGCAATGTTTTAAAACGTTAGTAATACAGAAAGGTCAAATTCACTTCCATTTGCTGTGATCAAGCATTTACTTACACATGAAAAACAACAGCAGACCACAATCATCGTTAACTAATCTTGCATGTATAAACAAGTTCATCCCCTACCTGATGCAGCATGGAGGGTTATTACACAGTGTGTGACCTTTCAGCTAGTGTCCCAGTGGCTCTAGAACAACTGAGATTCAATGAATGCAATAGAATCTTTCACCTCCCATGTATAGCTAAAATTATTTTAGGGAATGTTCTAGCAGAAGAGCAGCTGAGCCCAAGGATTGACATGCAAGTGGGAAACCAAACTCAGTGGCAAAAATTCCCAACATATCTACGGGCTCTTGGAAGAAAACCCACTAAAGGGTAAAAATATTTTTAATGAAGACCTTGCAGCTGAGCCAAAGAATATTGTTTAGTATCAATATCCTCTGCTCATTGAATATAATTGACCTGCCCTTGAAAACAGCAGAATCAGGGCCTGCACTGCCCCCTTGCAGCATGCAGAGAATAATTATGTTTTCTAAAAGTGCTGAAAGGACACACAACTTCCCTCAGATCTGCATCTTGACATTTGCCAAGATTTATGTAACAATTCAGTCAAATAACTGAAGATTGACAGATGAATAAATTGTAAACAGAATGCTTCAGAAGAATCTGAAATATTAGACCATTCCCAAAATGCAAAGCTGGTGACTCCAGAGTGATTTGAGAATAAATACCAGTAAGAGTAATTTTAAGCTGGCAGGAAAATAAAACCACAGATTCTTGAAAGAAAATCAGGTGATTATACGGCATGTCAGACTTCAAGGGCTCTTTTTAAAAGAATTATATGCATGTTCCTATATTGACAGAAACTACATATTCTGAATTGAAAGTAAGAAGCCCATAGACCTCTGCTATTTGTCATATCACTGTTTTTTCCAGACACAAATCTCCTGAAAATAGTTACATTATCATGAATTAGATGCCAGTATTTCCAAAGCCAGCTCGTTTCTTCTGGCTCCTCTGTCTTTATGAGCTGTTACCAAGCAGAGGCAATGATTGCAAACTCAAAACATGAACTGATATTCATCTTGTGATTCATGCTTTTTCTTCTTTAATCAGATTTCAAGGTGAATAAAGATTAACAGGATTCAGCTACACAAGGTATATAATTGATGGCTTCTCCAAGGATAACAGAGGTTTTATTCAGTGCAAAAAGTCAGCAATAAACTTCTAACACTGTGACAGCTTTAACTGCTGCTTTATGCAGTTTATGCCAGTTCCTTATCATACAAAACCAGAAGCAATCAGGCCACATAAAATAAAATTACATCATGTAAAAGAGCTTCTAGAAAGCCTTGAGCTTTGGAGGAGCTCGTTTGGCATTATTGGCATATTTTTTGCATAAAGGTGGGATGGTTTCAAGAGACTTGCTTTGGTAGGAATCATTTCAAAAGCCACTTATTCCAGATTAGACTCAAAAGAAATTTTTAATAATTAACTTGACTGTTTAATAACCAGAAAAACAAAGAACAACATCAAAACTTACCATTGTCTGTTTACTTTTTGTTCCCTTGATTTCTCCATGGCATTTGGTCACCATGAAAAGAAGAAAAGAAAAAGAATTAAGCAATGTTTAAATCTTAGGCCATTGCCTGCTTCTCAAAAGGCACAGCAGCCCTAGTTAGATCAGTGACATTCATATAAGTGGATGCTTTCAGATCGATTTAATACTGTACTGGGTGAGTAGAGTGTTTCATTTGCATAATACCTTCTTTTTTACCCCTAGAGTAACAAATGCAACTACAAACAATGTGGTGATTGGAATGAAAATGCATTTGAACCTTTTGCCATTTAATATCGGAGATAATAGAGGTATAATTACAATTTCAAAGGTTTTGTGACAATCAAAGTATGTCACATTTTAGTTACACATTTTCCAGAAAATGCTCTAGAAGTCAGATCCTTCTTCCTTCTATTTAGGAATCTGAAAACAACAAATCAAGAATGTCATATTGTGGAGGTTTGGGTTGGCTCCCTGCCAAACCCAGCTGCCAGCCACACAGACTCCCCCCTCCCAAGAGAAAAGGAAAAAAAAACCCAAAGACAATTGTAGTAAAGGTATATCTATATTCACATATATTACAATTATATACAATCAAACGCCATGAATCTACAAAACAAGGACCCCAAACAACTCCAAAAGGGAAAAGGGGGGAAAGGGAAACGGGACAAAAGGGGGTAAACCAAAACAAAACAGATACAAACACTCGTAAACTCAGGGAAAAGCTCAATAAGTAACTAACACAATAAATTATCACCAAAACTGCCCTCAAGAAAAGCAGCAGAAATCTCCACCTCCATACGACTGGAACACCAGCTTCTCACATAGGCCTCAGTTCATCTAGATAAGAGCTAAGCTGACACTGAGACCTGATGTCCTCCAAGCACACGAAAGGAAGAGAGAGAGAGGGAGGAAACCTTTCTCCTGTCTTTATATACACCAGATTACGTGAAGGAATGGTGTGGAATACTTCCTTAGTTATAAGCTTGTTACCAGGGAAGGCCTAGACCAAAACTAAGAAAACTAAACCACCACACATACTGAGGAAAAATTTTATCATGTTTTATTAATGTCCTAGTTGCAGGGATGGGAGGCAGAGTTTAGCGCTATGTGGGTGTGACCAAAATGTGTAACACCATCTACCACCTGCTGGAGGGTCTCTTTAGGACAACAGGCAGAAGTGGAAGCTGGGGCATTAGTTTCCTTGGGAGGAGTAGATGCAGCTCTTTTGCTGCAGGTCAGAGTAATTCCAACAAGTCCCAGCTGTGAGAAAGATCTGTTTTATTACATTTAGAAAAGAATGGCAAATATCCATGAAACAAAGGAATATAACGAACAGGAAAATTTAATTACAACACGTGTTGGGTGCCACAAAGGGTCCCCAGGAGCATGCCTTCCAATGAAAAAGTCCCACTTTTATAGGTTTCCAAGGTCCCGTCCCCTCTACGCAACCAAGGGGGCCATTCCTCTTCCCTGGATTGGTTCTGCTGTGCCCCACTCCATGCCAGGGGGTGGAGTCCTGGGCAACATTGCAGCCTCCATCTGCCCACATGGCTGGCCACATGGCTGAGGCTGCTTTAGCTATCTCTCTAGTCAATATATAATTCCCCTATTCCCAACCACATAGTCTCTGGCACCCGTCCCAGACAGGACCAGGTGCCTTACAACTCCACAACACACCTATAGGTTAGAAGAAAACAAAAATATAATCCCTAAGTTAGTAACCCTTGTTCAGTTTATGTGCTCATAGTAAAACTCGTTCTTCTATTTCTCATACTAGCCATTGTTGGAAGCACCCCTGGTTCAACACCTATTGCAGCTGCTGGCCATCGCTTCTGCGTTTGCCACTGCCATTTTTTTGCTTTTACTGCCGTGCAACAGGAAGATGGTGTGGGACTGGCAGTCAGCACTGTGAGAGAGAGTCATCACAACTGCAGCACCATCACTGGAGCCACCACGGCTACAGCTGCCACTGCCAGAGCCACCGCAACCACTGTCACAGCCGCCAAAGCTTTTCCACTTGCCACTTTCGCCAGCCGCTGCCTGGGACTGTGGCTTTCATGAGCCATGCTACATCAGAACCCACCCCAGCTTCTCAGCAGAATAAATCCTTTCAGACAAAATAGCCTTCTAGGTTTTGTTTTGTCCCTGTTCCCCATTGTTTTTTGTCTGGCTGGGGAGGGTGTCAAACCCTGGAAACTTGTTCTCCACAGTACTTTCTTTGTTCTCTGAGGCCACGTGGCACACAGTGCAGGAATGGGAGCCGGTTTTGGTTGTGGCCAAGGGCTGGAGGGCCAGATAACATTTTGCCTTTGTTAGTTTTGTGGGTAAACCATTTTTCTCTGTATTGTTACCAAGAAAACTTGTTGTTTGCGATTTTTACCTCAGTGAAATTGTGACTCTAACATTTTTAACTTCTCACAGTCTTGTTTTCTTTGTTATCATCTTCTCTGTCAGAAGGGGAAGCTTGAGTAGTCCTAACTTTTCCTTGCGGAGTTTTTAAAACCAGCACAATTAAACCTAAGAGACATTTGATACTACATTTGGCCTTACTATATGCATGCAATTGTGTTATTTATTCACAATTTTGTGGTAGTTTCTGAAAGACCTAATCAGATTCAGATTTCTGGGCTTTAGCTTTGGGGTTTGGTTGGGTTTCTGAAATTATTTCATTTATTTTTAAAACTTATGTCTTATGTAACAAGGTCAACAGTCTCTAGCATCCAAGCACTACAAGTTACTTTAGCTAGTAATTTGATTGTTTTGCAATAATAATTTTGGAAATTTAGCAAAATCTCTCTTTGCCACATTCATAGACGTTACTTGGCATAAATTTAAGACAAAAGATGCTACTTTCATAGAAGTAGGATAATGTAGGAAAGACGTCAAATGGCAAAACCAAAGCGCATTAATCTTCTATCTCCTTAACCTTATTGCTTCTGTTAAAATGGCCCCACATTCTGCACATATTTTCCAAGAAGCCAAAGGGGAAGGAAGTCATGAAAACCAGCAGCTGTGTGTCCTCTTCCTCCTGCTTCAAGCTCCCCGCCTTGCCTGACCACCATTTACAACACCATTGACTCTTTTCTCCCCATTGTATACCAGCCATGGACACAATCTCTGTCCCCTGCCACCTCCTACTAACCACTTTTGCACTATAACTATGCATCTCTAACTCTTATAACTTTTCAGAAGCATTGTACAAAGTATTACTGGGAATTAAATATATGCAGCCCTCCCAGAAACCTCACAGGGATAAACCACCACAGGCAATGTAGCTGGGGAAGGGCCAACTTTTCCTCTGGCTAGGAGAGACTTCTGGTTTTACAGGCTCTTTCAAAGGAACACTTACCAAGCACCCCATTTAGCTTGGTAAAAGGCTCACCAGCACAGTCACTAACCTGTCCAGCCCTTCCTTTCTTACACCCCCTCTAAACTAGCCTGGCACTGAGGTACACCCCTCCTGGCATGCCACACATGCAACAACAGCATGATGAGGCTGGGATGCTTCTATCCTAAAAGCTCATCAGCTCCATCTCATCCTGAAGGTAACGCAGGTCTTCTCCAGTGCCTAATTTGACACCTACTTTTTGGGAAGACAGGCCAGTTCAAAAGCTCCATCTTTAGGTTCTTGTCAAGAACAGGGCAACCACCCATTCCAGCTTTCATCCCATCAGCTGCTGGAGTTCCTCATACAATCAGCAGGAGAGATTTAGAGGCTTACACCCAAAATAACCCCAATAGGTTGCTGACAGGGACAACACAGTCATGGTTTGCATCCCTCCTCTGAATACACAGCTAGCACAGACCAAATATTACTTCTCCAAGGGTCTCCTGTGGACTCTTACTCACATGAGAGAACAAAGGATCCATAGAACATACTGATCATGTGTTTACAGGGGTGTTTTAGGCATTGGTTTTCTTTTTGTTGGTTTCAATTATCTGTATTTCTGCTTAAAGAGTAGTTTATTTAGATAAATGCTTAGAAAGGTTGTTATAGGCAAAAGACCGTAAGTTTAAAAATTTGGAATATTAAACTTTATTAAAGGAAAATGAGCAAAGCAGCGTGCTGGGCGACCTGGGAGACTCCTGCTCTGCAATGGAGCGCGCCCTTAACAGGTCCCCAGTCCGCTTTTATACCCTCTGTTCTCTTTCGGCTTCTCCAATCAAAACCCACTCCACTCCCGCTCTCATTCGAATCTTCCAATTAAAGTCCGCTTCATTCCCGCTCCGGGCTCTGTCCTGTTGCTAGGGTTGTTAGGTGGTTTAAAGATGAAGGCAGCGAGTCTTCTCTTTATCAGTACAGTCCAAAACTTACAACCAGCATAACATACATAACATTGTGGTTTAACATTCAGCAGCTTAAACATGACATTTAGCAATTCAGGAAAACTTTCACAAGCATAACACTTGGCAACTTTAAGAAAACTTTCACAAGTTTTAATTTGATTAGCAAATTATATGTTTTTGCCTTTACTACCCATTACAAGGTACTTTGAGGTAATTTATTTGTATGCCTCAAGTCAGAATATGAGAGCTGCATTATCTCCATGCAGTTAGGATTTCCTTGCCTTCACGACAGCAAGCTAGCCTGTGTCCTATAAACACAGAGTACTGGTAGTTTCATATTAATGGAAGTTAAAATACAATTAAAATAAAACAGGCAGGGGACTTCAGTGTACCAGTTAACATTTTAGGTATATACATAGTTTAACACCAGAAATTAAAGTCTTCTGAACATTAAACAAATACCACTCATTCATATCTCCATAATTTAATCTCAAGCACCCATCTCTCCTGTCATCCTAATAAAACTGTTTCAACATTATGTACTGAGAGGCTCAGACAAAAAAGACATAAGATGTGTTTTAATCTTCCAAAAATTAATGAACTCTACCAACATGCCTGTTTACTGATGTTAAAACAAGTTCAATCTCTCATACACGGGATCTGAACCTCAGGTTAAGCCTTTCAATTACATTAATTAACTCAGACACTCAATTCTGTCTTCTTGCTAGGTTAGCAAGAACATCAAATTCTGGACCTAAAATCCTAATACATCTAATTGTAACAATGCATATTATTGCCTCAGCTTTCTTTTTTGTTCACGTTTAAACTTATAATTGCCAGATTTATAACATTCCTGAAATTCCACCAGTTGCAGCAGGACTCATACAAGAAAGTCTTTGAGGTTTAGTCTACCACCTTCCAGCACCTTGCCCACAAGTCCTTTTGGCTTCCTCTCATCTCACATTACTTCCCAGTGCTGCCTGCCCAGATAACATCTGCCCTTGGCGGCTCCTAAACTGCAGGTGATATTCAACAACAAGCAATTCAAGTGAAGTGAAGTTAAACTTTTTCGTTGCCCACAAAAGCTGCCAGTAACAAAGAAAATAGTCAGGGCTGCAACCTAGGCTTAAAAATGTTTCCCTACACCATTAAAACAATCTGATTGCTGGAAAACCCAGTTACGTCTAGGAATCTGAAGTTTTAAAATGTCCTGGCTAGGAACAACAACAAAAAAGTTATGCAAACAATTCTTGCCAGTTCACTTTTCTTAAGGCTGAGCTTAAGGAATCATCAGCATTTTCTACTTAAGATGTGATCCAAAATGCCATTCACATTTCCCCTCTCCCATAAACTGGAAACAATAATCCCACTCTGACTAGACATAAAGTAAAAAATAGGTGAAAGGGAATAGGATTTTTCTGATGTGTTGGAAGAGTTTAAGACTATAAAAAACTCTCCAGTATGATCTGGATCCTCTTCTTAAGGAACAAGGCAAGAGTCAGGGGACCTGCCTGAAGTGGGCAATGGGCAGGAAAGAGGGCTGAAAGAAACCTGTCCCAGAAGCACTTGTGTTTCCAGCAGGAGAACAGCAAAATTAGAAGCTTAAAACTGACACTGCTTTACTTATATCACTGCAAACTCAGTCACTTCACCATTATCAGGAGGCCACCAAAACGGAAGAGGAGCTGATGGCTTAAATGGACGGAAAACACTTAGAAAATACAGCAAAGGCCATGCCTGCTAAAGAGGTGAAGTTATTTTCTTATCTAGCAGGCTGAGTATACCTTATTAGAGTTGACCAAGTAAGCAGTTCCTGAGAAAAGTACATTTGAACAAACCATGCTTGGTCTTTAATTTGAAGGTGCGAGTTTGGGGTGCAAGAAAAGGACCAAACCAGCTACTTCTGCAGGTACAATTCATCCCCAAAGCTCTGGGGGACCCAAAGGTGACACATGCAACATGAGGCAGATGGGCAGCCCAGAGAGGTGGGAACACACCAGCATCAACAACACATGGGTTACATACATGAAAATGTAAGAATCATGCTTTGAAAATCATTAAGGATTGAATTCTGCTTATATTTTGGACTCTCCATATACAAACACCAAGATAGAAAAAGTAGAAAAGTTAGCAACAGAGGCATATTCTGCAAAATTATTTTACCAAAAGAAAATGTAAGCATATTTAAATTGAAATCAAAAACACAACTCCTAAAGCAAGCACGCCTCTACACACCTACAAGGCAATAGAATCAAAATGAAGCAGAATAGACTCAAAGAATTAACCCTGCAAGATGACATTTTATTTAACAATATTATGAAACTGGCTGAGGGGAAAGAAGTAACTTTACATTCTTCACATCTATCTGCACGGGGTAGTCTCAAGAAGCCACACTTGAAAATGAATTCAAGGTGATGGGAGTGAAACAGTCACTACTGGCTAAAATCTACATGGAAAACTGCAGAGGTTATCATAAATGAAACATGCAGGAAAAAAAAGTTAAAGCTTTTGTTTTAAAATCCTAATTAATCAGCTAAATAAAATAAAGTAATGGAACTTAATGCAAAATTACTAGGCACTGCAAGATCAGTCAGACAAGGAAGACCCAATGATAGAAACATTGCCTGAAATCAAATAAAGCCATCACTAGAAAGATGCAGAAATGCTGTTTCTCTGAAATAAACATGAGTTTTGATAGAATCAACATTATGTCAGGACAAAGTATAAAGCAATTATTTGTGACTTTGCAGTGTTGCTTACTTTAAAGATGAAAATAAGCTAATGAAATTCAGGCGGTGTCTGCACAGGCACTGAAGAACTGTCCCACTCCTCTCAAACCAAACCTTGCTTGTAATTCTCAGTGCGATTTCCAGGATCACAACAGTAGCATACAAGGAGCTCCAGGATAGGAAAACAGCAGAACTTGTGGGAAACATTTCTGAGAACTCACTACAGTTTGACACTGTTCTGCAATGCAGCCATCACCCTGTGGAGCCTGGAGCATCTGCTAATACTTCAAATATTTTGTGACTTATTAGTGTGCTAACATTATTTTGGGGGCCATCAAATAAAGAAAACACAGGAAATGTTTGGGGCTCCAGGGAAAGCATCATGATCATATCATCTATCAGGCACCAGGAAAGGCTTAAGAGAAAAAGATGTTGAAGTCCCAGCACTCAGTGGTTTTGTCCCATTTGTTTCAAATGCTGCAAGAGAGGACAATATATTCTCATTTTTCTTAGACGCTTATTGGCCTAAGTACACTCCAGTGTGCTTCTACATGTTTAATTTGCACAATTCTTCAAAAAGAGGGGGAGTGAGACACAGGGAGAAGACAGCTGGGAGACACCATAGGAAGGAAGGGCATGAGAGAGTAAGAACAAGAAAGAACTAATTAAAGGAAAAAAAGCAAGAAAACTGAAAGACTTGTGTAAAGTCAGACCTTCATCTATTCAACCCCACTGCACTGCTACTCACAGCACCACTGAATTATGTGTTATTTAAGATTTACAGACCCTTTTTGCATGAACAACCATGTTTTTGAAGCATTTTTGAGAGTTGCCTAGAGAATTTATAATGCACTCAGAAGTTTGAATCCACGAGATCAAAGCTAGGGGACAGAAGGTCACAAGGTAAGTCCATTTTTCTGGGGGATAAACAACTTCTAATTTGTAATACTATATTCAGACTTGCAGATAAGTCCTTAGAGAAACAAACAGAAAGTCTGGGCTGCCACATTTTTCACAGCTGCAGCGATGCTGAGAGCGATTCTTTTTCTCTGTCATGTTAGCACCTTGGAATAAAGGAGCTGGCATAGAAACATGTAAACAAATTTCACACAAAAAATATAACACCTAACTAATTTTAACAGAAAGCTATACTGTCAAAGAGTAGAAGGATATTTAAGTGTTCTTTTACCACTGATTGTTTCATTGTTGCAGTCACATTAAATTCTGGAAACAACTGGAAACCAGTCAGCTCAGACAGAGAAGTCTGCAGCACATTGTCTGGACTTTTGTGCTGGAGAATGCACTAAATGAATGAATGCACCCTACCACCCACACTTGTCTCCCCTAAGCAAAGTTCTGAGCACCTATCAAACTTAAAAACACACTCCTTGGCTGAGGCACCTACCCAGCTGAGCCTTCCAGTCTAATATCTGCAAGTTTTGAAGCTGAAATGAAACAGCATGGTATTTCCATCTGACATGTTGCACACGGGATTTCCCAGAGTCAAATCCCATTTGCATTAAAATCACAACTTGTAGAAAAACAGGGAAATTAGTTTCTAAAATAACCAGTGTCAGAAAATCCTCCATAGTGAAGAGCAAGTTGCCCCAATTCTTAATTATTCATCCAGCAGTAAAAAGACAAGTCTTACCTGCTGAACTGTTAAATATCTGTTCCCTTAGAGAAAGATACAGACCATCACCAAGTCATCCTTCAAATTCTGCTTTATTAGACCAAGACTGAGCTGCTTGAGGCTTTTAAGGCAGCCCTTGATGGTTCTCCAGGCAACCCTCTTGACCCTGCTCCTGACTCCTCTCTCTGGTTTCCAGATTCCGCCTCCCAGCACCACCCCCCCAAACCAGGGCACAGGGCAGGCTTGAAGGCACTGTGCTGGGGGACACAGCAAGGGCAGCAAAGCCTTCCCATGCCTGTCCTATGCGCTTTACATGCACTCATGGATCACATTGGCTCATCTTTCCCTCATTTCACATTTAGTCCCATTACAAGGCATGCTATAAAAAAATTATCAAGCAATTGAGATGACACTGAACCAATGATCTCATTTGCTCATTATTTAGCACTCAAACTTCCCTCCCAGGTCAGAAGTCAACAAATGGTGGTTATTTGTGCCATCTGAAAATTTCTATTGCTAATATCCTACTAGGGTATTATTTCCCCATCAAACCACTGATTTAACAGGAAAATAGCATGGAGACAAAGCACAAGTTGTGTGAAACATGCAAGGAAAACTGTTTTAAACCTACAGGTGAATGATGATTGTATTTAATCACAACCTCTGCAGTCCCAGTGGTTAGCTGGCTTTTAGTGCATTTGGTATCAGATGGCTAAATTTTTACCTCATAACAGCTGAGTTTGTACATCACAGAGAAGTGAGGTATGAACATCATTAGTTTTAGCATCTGTGATCTCATTAGTTTTACTAGTTGTATTTTCTATCCCTGTGTTTTGTATGAGATCAATTGCTTTATGATCTTACATTCATCATTCAAAACCTGTATCAGTATTTCACAGCCATAACCAAGACTAGGGTAAATCTAGCCAACAGCTACTGAAGTCTCTTTGTTCAGCTGTATTCAAAACATGAATACCCGGCCTTTTGCATTTCCCTCATGTTTCAACATAAGGTAAACAAATAAAGTCAATTTAAGCCAAAAGTACCATCTCCACCTCTCATATAAGGCAGGCCACCAATTCAGAAATTAGTACATTACCTGGTGTTGTCATACATGGCCCTACTATGACAGAACAGAGGTAAGCACTGTGCGAAATTCAGGTCAGCAGCTAGTCTGCATTAACTGCTCCAATAGCTCAGCCCCTCCTTATGTATGCAAGGTGATTTACCCAGCAACAGAACACTACTCAAAGGCAGAAATTCAGCACTGTGTGCCTCATAGTAGCTCATCCATGGGCCCACAAGGCTGGTACAGCCAAACTGGAAAGGAATTAATCACTACCTTCATGTAACATGACCACATCACCTGCTGGTTTCCCAGATACAGTTCAACAGCATTAATTAAGCACAGGTTTCTGCACATAACCGCCAAACCCCATCATGGCTATCAATAATATAACAAGCAGTCTTGTTGGTGGCAGTTTTCTCTACGCTTAGAAAAATTCTTTATTATAGTCAGTGTTGACAACTTATGGTTATTTCTTGTATCCTAATTCTTCACGAGATTCTGCTCCTAGCATCTAATAAACAGCTCTTACTATTACTCCCCTTGTTGTTTTGGATTTTTAGGAATTTTACTGTCAGAGTGCTTTATATTAGATGCAGGTATAACAATGCATTTATTTTACACATAGATTTCCTCTTGAATGTGGTGTTCAGGATCTATGGTCTTGCAGTTCCAAAATGCCATGTATTTTTCTCCATTGAAACATTATCTTCCTACCTGCTTGACTAGTAATCTTCACATCATTTAAAACAGGTCTTTTAAAGTACTAAAAATGTAATTGGTTGCATTTTATTCTATGCCCATCACACACACAATCAGGTCATGATCACTGTATCTAATCTAGCCTCAGTTTTCAATTCTGCGTTTCATTTTTAACCTGCCAAAGTCAAATCTAATGTAGGTTTTGCCCTTGTAAGGCATGGGGAAAAAATTCGCAGCTCAAAACACGCTGTAAGTTTTCCATTTAAGAAGGCTCCTGCCTTGCACAAGAAAACCATCACCTGGACTTTTCAGGGAGCTGGGCAATGCAGCCTTCCATACAGGGATCAGTCCTCCAAAGCAGCCTCTTCCACAAGAACAGTCTCCTCTCTTTCTTTGGGGTGGTGCCACAAGGGGAAGACAAACAACTACCTCCAGCCCACTCCTGAAAGGGTATTTGCCAGTCTGGAGTGATACAAGCCAAGGATACAAGCCTCCAAAGAGGAATGCCTTTCCTGACAGTGACACTCACATTCCTTTCTCACATTCAAACTTTGCAGAACAGGCCAGACCCTGGGGGTTTAATATTTCAGGCATGCTACTTTTGCCACCAGGTTTCAGCAATGCAGCTATGCTCAGAAAAGAGCTATTCTAGGCTCTACTGACTATTTTTCCAGGTTCTTAGCACTGACATGGAGATAACTACAAATTTTCTTCTCTCCATACCCTTTTGTGTCTCAAAAAATTTTCTTTGTTACATCTTAATTTTGAACTAAATGAACACTGATTTGTCTCCAGTTTCACCCTTTCTTTCTGTGCAAGTTTAACACTCTCCTGTCTATTTCTTAACTCAGCTGCACAGATTTGCTTTCTGACATGAGTCAGAGGCCAAACTCACCCTCTTCCCTGCAGTAACTTGTGACCACAGCACCAAATTCTCTCTGAAGACTAACTTGCTCTTTGTCACAAGGAATTGCCAGATGTTTCTTACCTAAAATGCTGAAACATCTCAGACATTTAGAGATCTTCCTCAACATCTAGAGCAGTTTGTCAGGAGCTGTCTTCCAGAGGAAAAGGGAAATCACCAGCTTCATGAATTTATGTAGCCTTGAGCTGCATAAAGGACTTTTCACATATTTACACCCACAAGAGCTCAGGCACAATTTTGCCAGAACTAGACTCAACATCCCTGGAAACATTCAAGGTAAGCTTGGACTGGGCTCTGAGCAACCTGGTCTGGATGGAGATGTCCCTGCTCGTTGCAGGAGATTGGAAGGGCCTTTGAAGATCCATTCCACCCAAACTATTCTATTATCCTCTTACTTCATTTTTATTTCAGGCTAACCAAGGAAAAATGGAGCATTTACCCAGAACCATCTTCCCTTAGAAGGACACTTCCCAGACTCCCTGAATCATAATCTATTTGAAACCAGGTGATCTTCTTTTGAAGTTATGAATGATTGTTCATAAAAGTAAGGTTGTGTTAAGTGTCTATCATAGTTATAAACTAGGGATAAAATTTTAGCAATGAATATTCATACCATTATATCTTCTGAAAAGGAGAGAGGGATTTGTGCAGGTCAGAGTTTCTCGGGGAATCAAAATGTGTTCCCTCCTGGCACTCAGAGATGGTAGAAAAAGCCACGGATGGAACCAGAAACCCCCTTCTTTTTTCCTCCATCGTGGTAGTGTTGTGAATTCTGAGGTTGGTTCGGAGCCGTCTCTTTCCCAGGGTCCTAGATGCCACCACCCCCTCACCAAGCCCAGATCTACAACATAGACTGTCAGCTTGCTGGCATTCCACACTGAAGCCAAGGGATGCAAAACCATAACAGAACTGGAGTGTTTTGAGGTGGCCACTACTGCCACCTGCCCACAACTGCTGCTGGAGCACCAGTGCTGCTTCATTTGCTGTTTCTCTCCTGCCAGAGCTGCACTCCCACGTTGCTGTCTCAGCTTGAGCCTCCAGCAATTGCTGAGATAAAACTGAAACCAGAAGCTGAAACCAACACACGTGGTGAGAATCGCTTCCCTCGCTGCTGCCCATGCTTGGAGCTGCGTGGAGCCACAGCCCTGCACTGGAACCCCAACACTCACTGCCCAGCCCTGCCACATGGGGAAAAACCAAAACCCCATATTCCCCTGTATTGTTTTTGTAGTTATTGCTGTTTTCTTTTAGTAAAATTGTTATTTTTTTTCTGTAAAAGGGCAGGTGGTTCATTTCATTTGAGTCCCTGCCCAAATATATATTGTCTTTAAACCAAGACAATGTCAATCCAAGTTTCAAAACAGGTCTGAACTTTTTCAATTATAGAAAATTCTTAGGCCTATAAAACTGAAAATCTTTCTGTAAGTAAATTTGCCACAAAGGAATCTAAAACAGTTAAGGAGTCCTGTACAGTGCTACTGCATTCTAATCAGCATTTCCTTTCAAATCTCCACCACAAAGCCACTCTACGGCTGGGGACAGGTCACTGAAGTGGCTCTGCAAAGCACACTTGCAAAGTGGCTTTATGTAAGTGAGTCTTGCTCTTGACCTTCATTGCTCTAGAAAGAAGAAATTTGACTCTGATAATGAATGTTGAATTAGAAGACAAATACAGTAAGGGTGGCCAGCATTTTCCCATGGGATCTTCCCCATCCAGAGACACAGCATGGCCCACATTCTTATTCCAGCACTAACTGCACTGAGATCAAAGCGATGGACCTCATGAGTGTACTGGGGGGGGCTCCAGCTTCATATGTCTCACCAGACTTGTAATTCTGGGAAATTTGACAAGAAAAATGCAGAATTTGATCTAAAAAAGTAATAGATAAATGTTTCAAGATGCCATGGGGCAACATAGCAGGTTTCCCAGACATCTCCCTCCCCTCATATCAGACAAGGGCTATAAATGCCCAAAGCTGCTGGAAGCTTTTCAGCTCTGTTCAAGGAGATTTATTGTCCAATAGGATGTTGTGCAAACTGTAAAAGTGGAAAATGCTGGCTTCTTCCTTGAAGTTTGATTTACCTCAGTTGCAGAAAGAGACATGTTCAAGACAATCACATTTTAGCACAGAAATAAAAGGTAGCCCCAGTATCACGGTGGCGAGTTAAAAAATACAACTAACATCCTGGCTAAATATATACTGTAGACTCTGACAGTGAGCCTTCAATATCTAAACCTGCCTGCCTTCACATTCAGAATTTATAAATAAACTAAAAATTTACCAGTGTATTCAGGTGACCTTGTTTGTCTCCAACATACAGATCTCAGAGAGTAACAAGTTAATAAAGCCTAGAAGGGGAGATAAACTACAAGAGGTAGCAATGTGGAAATGCAACAGTGTCTTGTCTCAGAACTGAACATATATAGGCTGAAAATATGTTAAAAGGCTCTGGTAAAAGTGGCAGTCTATAGCTGAAAAAGAAAAACAGAGATGGAAAGAAGGAAAAAAGGATTTACAGCATATGAAGAATTATACTGTTATTCTCGACTGAAATATACCAGTGGACTGAAGGAGGAAGATAAACTACATATGAAGGGATAAAGGCACATTTCTGATGTCACTGAGACTACTAAAAAACTAATGGTTTCAGCACAGATGACAGAGCTAGAAAACAAAAGTGAACATTAGCAACATGTGCAGGGTGTTTAGGCACTGATAGCAGGATGCCACTGAATAAAACAAGTAGGGGCATGCAGATGAAAAAATTAATCAAGTGCTGAAATTTAGCTGCCCTCCTTCCACTCTCTGATACACCTGGAGCCACCAAAGCCTGGCAGCCTCCCCCACCTCTGACAATTCAAGGCAGGTTTGATGAAAAGCATGAACATTGTTAGTAGCTATCACCAAGACCAAGAGATTACTGCTTGGGTTGCTGAACTTTGAACAGGAGCAGCTGGAAATGCCAGGCCCACTGAGCTGCCTCACACAAGCTGCTGCGCTGTATGTGGAGCAAGAGGACAAAGCTAGAGTTGCTCACTGAGGTATCCCACTATGCTAATCAGAAAGCACAAGAAAAATAAAAGCGCTTGTACACTACACTACTGTGTGAGTCTGGAGAAGAAAAGGTCTTTCATTTAAGAAACACAGGAGGGAAAGGGGAAAATTAAGTTATATTTTTCTTTACCTTATTTGTGTTGAAACATTCTACCAGTATGAATTAATAATGTCTATGTAAATTAGGCTTCATGATTTCTTATTACATTAAGCTGTCAGTGTGTTACAGTAATAGATTCAGAACATTCATTTATTTTCCACTGAACTTCATTATTGCCATTGTAAAGGAATATCCATTTTTATCAGGAAGAATGCTAGCATATTGTTCAGCAGAAGAGTTAAATTTATTTTAGTCTCTTTGCATGAGCCACATTGGAATACTCTGAATTTATATTCTCAGAGTATATAAAAATCCCATATGGATTACAGATTCTGATTACAGCAGTACAAACTTTGGCCTGATCCTTACAAAGCGCTCCTCCACACGGACTGACCCTCTTCTGAATTCCAAGATGAAGACACTAACACTCGAACACTTTAACAGACTTCCAGGGTGGGGGCGGGGGAGGGGTGGTGGTGTGTGGAAAGTAGATTAGAAAAATTAATTTAGAGGTACTATTCCAAATGACTGTTAACCCCTACACCATTTTTATTATGTAGAACAACATTTTGCAATCTTCCAAAGCCTAAGAATCATGTAATGTTTCTGACAAGGGCATTAAAGTACTTTGCTGAAGTTGGTGCTCTGCTGTTGCTGGTGCATGACTCATCAAGCTGAAGAACAATTTAGATCACTGCACTAAGCTGAGCATTTCTTCATAATTTCAATTAATTAGGATTTACTAAGTGGACCTCACTTTTGCTGAGCACAACTTTCAGAAATTCACATTATCCTAGAGATGACAGACAGAAACTCAAAAACTTTTTCCATCCTCAACTTGAAAGAAAGTTTTAGTTTCCCAAGAAAAATAAAGCTGAGAGGCAGAAAAAAGATAAAACTTTTCAAGATAGTCCTGGTCCCAGGGAAAGCCAAGCAGGCAAAGGCCATATACCAGAGACACTCCAAATTCCTACGAAAGGGCCACTGAGGACAAGCACCTACTCACGAAGACTAAATGAACTGCAGCTCACATTATCATTTATATGATTTCTAGACAGGCAACGGTTCAAACAAGACCCCAAAGTGTGACAAAACTACAAATGTGCTCAATTTTATTGCCATTGGTAAAAAGTGAAATTAATAGGACAATATTTAGAACTAAAGTTAAGTACTCACTACAAAATCAAGGCTCTTAACTGAAGTCAGCCCAAAATTAGGATGCAGGATTACTTCTTACTCCCCAGTGATGACTGCTGATTTTCTCAGGTTTTCTTGATGCACTACTCAAATTTCTGCAATCTGCTCTAGATACTCATTTTTTTTGCTACCATGACACACAGCACTAATCACCCTGCAATTCTTTAAGTATGCAATTTCATACATTGTGCCTTTTTTTTTCTCAGAAAAGAAAAAAAGGTAATGTACTAAATGAATTATTTTTGAAGTCTTGTTTGCATTCTTAAACTGGCTACTGGTTAGTCATTCCTGCTGAATATCAGCGTCTTTCACAGCCGGCAGAAGGCAATGCTACTGTTGCTCTCCCTGCCATAGCATTTGTCAAAGTATCAGTTAACAATGAAACCATGTATGTAAGAGTTGGCATTAAAATGCACAAAAAACATTTTTCTGCCTCAAACAGAAAAGCCTTGTCTCTATTACATATCTTTTGTATGTAATTAAACCAGTCTTCTGATCACACAATACAAAAATCAAGTTTTTCAAGGCTGCATGAGGGGGGAAAAAACCAAACCAAAACACCTGAAGTCCAATACTCTTTACACATATTTCCATGCACCTGCCAAGCCTCCACCAGTAATTTCAATATATATGCAAGTTTGTCTATCACTTTTCTCATGTGAGGGTATCAATTACAAGGCTTGCATTTTTTACACTAGCAGAGAGCTCTTTTCCACAGCTCCACTTTCAGCAAAGCACACACATTTTGTGTGCTACAACAAATCACTTTGCATGGTAAGATCAATGACTGCCAATACACCAGTAACACTGTTCTGACATCACTTCAAATGTCAACCAAAACTCCCATTTTACTGTCTGACATCATGTACAGCACTTGGAGAACATTAATATTTCCAAAGAATGCTTAGGTAGTGTGAAGCAAACTAAAAATGCAAAATAAACATAAGCATCATTCAAAGACGGCAAGCACTACTTTTTTTTTTCAGAATATTGCTTGCTCTTTGGTAGCTGTTTTTTCTTACTTTTATAGAAAGCAGTATATCACAGAAGCCCAGAATGGATTGGGTTGGAAGGGACCACAGTGGCTCATCTGGTGCCACCTCCTGCTCCAGCAGGGCCCTCCCAGAACACATGACACAGCACTGTGCCCACACAGCTCTGGAATGTCCCCAGGGAGGAGACTCTAGCCCCTCTCTGGTCTCAGCTCAGGGCTGGGGCACTGCCCAGCCAAGAAGTTCTTCCTCTTGTCCAAGTGGGACTTGCTGGGCATCAGTTCCTGCCTGTCCCTCTTGTGCCATGGCTGGGTCCCCCGAGCAGAGCCTGGTTCCTTCTCTGCCCCCTCCCTGCAGGCACTGCCAGCCCTGGGCAGGTGCCCTCTCAGGGGGTGCTCTGGAGGCTGAACAGCCCCAGCTCCCTCAGCCTTTGCTGCTCCCAGAGATGCTCCATCCCTTGGGCATTTTCACAGCCTGCCCTGGCCCCGCTGCAGGAGCTCCCTGGCCCTGCTGTGCTGAGGAGCCAGAGCTGGGCACAGCCCTGCAGATGTGCCTGCCAGGGCTGCCCACAGGGGCAGGAGCCCCTCCTCACCTGCCAACAATGCCCTTCCTGGTGCCCCCCGGGGTCCCATTGCCCTCCTTGCCCCCCAGGGCTCACTGCTGGGCAGGCACAGCTGGTTGCCCACCAGGACCCCCAGGTCCTTCTCCAGCAGGTTCCCCCCAGTCTGTGCTGGTCCCTGGGGTTGTCCCTCCCCAGCAGCAGGACCTGCACTGGCCCTTGTGGAATTCCAGGCAGATCTCTCTGCCCTTCTCTACAGCCTGTCCAGGCCCTTCTGAGGGATCGGCCACTCCTCCCAGATCTGTGTCATCAGAGAACTTGCTGAGGAGGCACCGATCCCTTCATGGCACCAATGGGAAAATGAAAGACCCCTGGGCCAGCACTGACCCCTGGGGGACACCAGCAGTGACAGCTTCAAGCAGACTCTGTGCCACTGACTGTGACCCCCTGGGATCTGCAGTTCAGCCAGTTCTCAATCCATATCACTGCCCATTCACTGTGCCTGAGTTTGACTGTAAGGATGTTGTGGGGAACAGTGTTGAAAGCCTTGCCGAATTGAGGTAGACAATATCCACTGCTGATCATGGCCTACCATTCTGTGATGCTGCAGCTTTTGTGAGGAGCAGAATTACATGGTTTTCCTAGTTTCACATCAGGATAGAAGAGAGAAGTGATGCTCTTTCCTCTCACCACTGGTTTAGCTGTTCTCCAACAGTTCACTGTGCCCTTGCTTGTAGCTCAAAATCATGAGCTATAACAAATTAAAGCAAGAAAAGCAGCAAACTCACTACAGTGCTCTTTTCCTCCCATATTTGATTACTGGAAAAAAAATTCTGGAAAGACTGTGATACAATTATTTCTTAAACAGAACCATTGTGAGGCATTATTAAAAAGATATTTATTTTCCACAATATTCCTGAGACCTTACAGAAAGGCTAAAATAATTCAGGAAGAGAAGGTACAGCAGTACTCAAATAGGACTATCAGGAAAATAGATTTTAGAGAGTTGAGTGGTTTCTTTCATTTGCAATTTCTTGTACTTTTTGGGAATTGCTCATGAGTATTGTGCATTTGGGTTTGGTTTGGGGTTTTTTGTTCGGTTTTTTGGGTTTGTTTTTTTTTTTTTTTAGAATCATTTGTTATCCAGTTATCTTTTTTTTTCTTTTACATATTAACACTTGAAGGCTGCAGTCAGATAACATACAGAAATATTTTCCATCTCAGTAGGTACAGCCATGAGCATAACACATTCTGAACTCTGGGAAACAGATTTAAGACCATCTGCTCTAGCTTCTTAAAACCATAAACCCTTGCTAAGTGTATATCACGAGCATGCAGGTGACATGTAGAAAGCTAGTAGTAACACATCATTTCTAGAGAGCAGGGATAGGATAGAGGGGACCACAGCAATCCTTTTACAGTTCTTACCTCAGAGTACAGAAACATACAGTAAAGTAAGAGTTCTTTTAAGTGTAGCTGATAAAGTTGTCAAGGAAGCAATACTGGGACCCAGCCCAAGTACATGACCTAAACATGTAAAGCTGCCTTCTGGATTTCAGTGAATCCAGAGGATACTGTATTGCCTACTTTTTCTACATCTACACATTGCTGCAATGATTGTACTCAGTAATACTCTTAACATTGGCTTTCCATAATGCAGTGCAGACTGCAGACTTCTTTTTACAGAGAACATTAAAATTCACTTCAATGCAGGAAATTTCATAAGCAAGAAGATGAAGACTGGTGCATATTCCTTAACATGGTAACCAGTGGTACCCAGACTCCTTGCTAACACCCTCCAGATAGCTGCTGCCTTATGCAAGATTTTCCTTCGTTTACCATTGCTATGATAATTAAAGGCACCAAAAATGGCCTCATATTCTGACATTTCTTTCCAATCCACTATAGGATTGCAGAAACTTTACCACAAATACAAATTTCTGCCAGAACAGATTTAAAATTTTAAGAAATAACTGTTAAAAAGAGCACAGAACCTCAACGTAGTTTAATAAATCACATATTATCACCTGATTACATTTGACTGTTTGGCCAAACTCCTGATAGCTCCCCAACATACTTCAACACAGAGATGGCTGACTGCTAGCAAGTACTCTGTATTTATTAGAAAATAAAAATAAAAAAAATTAAAAATCACACATGCTTATCTCAATGAGCAGTATAGACTCCATTAAATCCCCAAGCTGAGTTCCTGCAAACATTCTAGGGAGCAAGTTGCACAAGGGCAGCTTGGATCCCTGCTCAAGTTAATTTTTTTTTTGCTTAGAATCCTATATTGAACAAACAGCCCTAAAGTAGCAACTTCAATTTTTCATAGTGTCATGATCATATAGGGAATACACAGATGTGCTTCAGCAACATTGTGCTGATGTCTTCCCCTTCCTGTGGGCAAACTCACAAATATAGAAGAGGAAATTTGGCACAGCCCACAATAAAAATCCTTTGTCTTTCTGATTAAGAGTCTTTAATGGACCAGGCTTGTTCACTCTTTTTCCCTGGAAATCCTATTGAAATCCTGTGTAAAGGCAGAGCTGGCTAAGGGATCAAAATAGGACAAAAATCATAGGATCATCAAGGTTGGAAGGGACCTTCAAGATCA
Organism: Campylorhamphus procurvoides; assembly: GCA_013396655.1. Lineage (NCBI taxonomy): Eukaryota > Metazoa > Chordata > Aves > Passeriformes > Dendrocolaptidae > Campylorhamphus > Campylorhamphus procurvoides. Next base: position 74,898 of record WBMV01007508.1, on the reverse strand, counting down.
TCCAGTACAACTGTCCACCCGTAACCCCATAACCCCTAAACCACATCACCCAGTGCCAGATCCAGATGCCTCTAAGAGGTATGTGGAAAGCTAGCAGTAACACATCTTTTCTAGAGAGTAGGGATAGGATAGAGGGGATGGTGACTCCATCGCCTATGTGGGCAACCTATTCGCCTGCCCACCCTAAGAGTGAAAATTGGTTTTTCTAATGTCTAATCGGAATCTCCCCTGACTCATCTTAAGGCAATTTCCTCTGGTCCTCTCACTGTAGGCTTGGCAGAAGAGACCAGTTCCCTCCTCACTGCACCCTCGTGTCAGGGAGTTGTAGAGAGCAATGAGGTCCCACCTGAGCCATCTCTCCTTCAGACTAAGCAAACCCATCTCCCTCAGCCATTCCTCATAAGACATGTTCTCCAGACCCTTCACCAGTCTTGTTCCCTTCGCTGGACATGCTCAATGTCCTTTTTAAACTGAGGGGCCCAGAACTGGACAAAACACTAGAGGCATGGCCTCAAGTCCAGGGGCAGAATCACTTCTCCGGTCCTGCTGGCCACACTATTCCTGATCCAGGCCAGGATGCCATTGGCCCTCCTGGTCACCTGGGCACAGTCTGGCTCACATTCAGCTGCTGTCCATCAGCACCCCCAAGTCCCTTTCTGCCAAAGGATTCTCAAGCCACTCCTCCCCCTGCCTGGAGCACTGCAGGGGATTGTTTTGACTCCAGTGCAGGACCTGGGACTTGGCCCTATTAAACCTCGTAAAATTGTCCTTGGTCCACTAATCAAACCTATCCTGATCCCTCTGCAGAGCCTTCCTACCCTCCAGCAGATCAACCCAACTTGGTGCCATCTATAAATTCAATCCCCTCATTCAGTTCATCAATAAAGATGTAAAACAGGACCAGCCCCAAAACTGGGCCCTGGGGAACAACACCAGCAACTGGGTCTATCTCCACTTCTGTTACTTCTATAATGCATGGGAGTATAACAGCACACTATTTCCTCCAGTAATATCTATTTCCATGNCTCCTCCCCCTGCCTGGAGCACTGCAGGGGATTGTTTTGACTCCAGTGCAGGACCTGGGACTTGGCCCTATTAAACCTCGTAAAATTGTCCTTGGTCCACTAATCAAACCTATCCTGATCCCTCTGCAGAGCCTTCCTACCCTCCAGCAGATCAACCCAACTTGGTGCCATCTATAAATTCAATCCCCTCATTCAGTTCATCAATAAAGATGTAAAACAGGACCAGCCCCAAAACTGGGCCCTGGGGAACAACACCAGCAACTGGGTCTATCTCCACTTCTGTTACTTCTATAATGCATGGGAGTATAACAGCACACTATTTCCTCCAGTAATATCTATTTCCATGATAATCATCATGGCTAGGCTTCGTGAATGAAGATTTGCAAGGACTCTACCCATGCTTGCTACAAGCACGCTGGTGGCTAAAATGGCCAATGTCCTGAACTGCCTGCATGCAGGGTTGGGGCTGCGGCTCCCAGTGCACCTTATCTCCTGCCCTTGCACCCCTCACCTGTTGCTACAGGGCTTTGCAAGTGTGGGAACCTCCCTAGAGCCTGCACAAGGGATTTTTAGGTGAGGAGCAGCGTGCACAGAGCAGGCCCCACTCTTTACTCCTAAGGTTCATCTGCCAGGGCCAAGTGAGCTTGGACGGTGACAGCGAAGTCCTCAGGACGTAGGTTTGGTTAGAGTGTCCTTCCCTTAGATGGATGGCCTTACAGGGCTAAGTGAGCTCCATCTGCCCGGGTTTGGAGTTAGAGTTGTCCTTCTCCTAGGATGGTTGCTGGGGAGCTAGAGAGCCCATCCTGCCCGTGGACACACTTTGTCTGACCCTTCAGTTCACCTGACTAACATGGGAGACCCTACCAGAGGCATATACCACCACCAGCACAGCTCACAACCTCATAAGGGCACACAAGCTTCTCCCCCACAACAAGGGGGTGTCCACGGAGAAGAATTGGGATAATACAAGAATGAATTTGGACTGGAGTACAGAGCATTAGTAATTTGACCCTAATGAGCAGATATTACTTCTGACAACCAAAAATTACAACAGAAATCTCAAGAAATGCCTGTTTTCTCATTAATTCATCAAACAAGGTGATTAGCTGACACACACAAAAAAAAGACACATCAATTTGAACCAACTGCTTTTCCAAACTGCAAGGACCTCTTCTGTATACTACTAAATATGACTAAGTCTAGTTTGACTTGTCTTAGATTCCTTAACCTCGAATTGCAAAGGCCCTCAAAACATTCTAAATTATGTTTTATTGCAGCAGGACACATTATTACTGCACAATCTCCCGGTCACTGCTACAAATGAAGAAAGTCTCATTATTTTTTAATGTTAAACTTTCCAAATGCATTTATAAGCAGCATTGGAGTAGACTGAAAATGAAGACATTGATAATAAAGGTTTTGAAAAACAAGCTAGAAAAAACTCAATTTCTGGGTTTCCACCTAGTGCAAGTTATTTGAATAAAGCTGTATCCCAGAACTGCAAGAGACAATTCCATTTGGAAGGTAGAAAGAACTATTTCACTATAAAAAAATAGCGAAACCCAACATGTACCTAATTAGGCATTACTGATGGAAGCAGCACTGCGAAAGACTTGGGTGTGTGGCCCCCGTCACAGAGCAGGAGGGCTGAAAGTCCCCCTCTGATACACAGATGAAGGACCAAAGGCAGTGAGGGAATAAAAGTTATAAGGGCATCTCTTCAATGTTTTTCCTGGTTGTATTTGAGTTACTTCTCTAAGAATAATTCAAATTTTTCCCCTCCCTCAAACCCTTAATCTGAACTGGTCTAAAGTTCGTGGCAAGCTCCTGCTCATGCAGCACAATAAGGCAAGAATATTTTTTGAAAGATCACTACCCCTGTAACCCTTATGAGTTTCTTGGGTTGTTTTAATAAGCCAGTTCATAAAAAAGCAATTTAAAACGCAGGATAAACCAAGCTATGCAAAAGTGGCTGACAAAAGTTCTTTGGACTACCTCATGCGTAAGTGGATTTAATAATACCCACCTGAGTTGTAAGTTTTTATAACAGAATTTCAAAGTGTATCCTGCCCATGAAGCATCAAATCACTTTCCAATTTGATGCTAAATAAAAAATACATACAAAAATACTGCAGATAAATCTTCACTGCAAGTATAATTCACAAAATGCCACTATGCAGAGAAAAGTTTACATAGAACTTTTTTTTAAAATAAGCTATACATGAGGTATTATTTTAGATAGTTCTACTTTTTTCCCTTTTGAGCGCTTTAAAAGATCACATAGGAGTAGAGATTGACTGATTTGGCATGGCTTAGCTGCAAGAAAAGGAGACAAAGGATGAACAAAAGGACAGACTACAAATAAGGTTGTTGCACAAAGGCAAGGAATAATCTGTTCTGTGTCCTTGTGGATAGAGACAGAGATAACCCACTCAACTGGGGCAAAGAAAATCTAAGTCAGGTAAGAAGGGAAAAAATTAAGGCAAGGGTAGTGCTAGGTTAGGCTTCCTAAGCAAAACTTGAAATCCCTGACTTGGGAGATGCTGAAGAAGCAGAGGCAGGGCAAACATTTATCACACAGAAATTCAGATGCAGCTGATCCTGAAAAGGGGGCAAAAGACAGCATCTATTTTTGCCACTGTGGATTTCTTCAGCTGTCTCCAAAACCAGTCATACTGGCATCACTAAGCCACAGTCCTTAGGATCTCTTATCAGCCCCTAAGAAAATTCCAGCACAGGATACAAATGAAACTATGGTTGAGAGAAATCAGCCACTTAAATGTCTCTTGAAAAGTAGCAGCTACTAAAGGGGCACATGAAGGGGTTTACACCTTCTCCAGGGTGCAAGAGTACTACAGGAGCAGTTTGACAATGCAGACTAGAGGTGTGATTAACAGCATCAGAAGATCTACAGAATTTTGCTTGAGTCTGAGACAGAGAAACACAAGTTTCAGCACATACACAGGCTGAAAACCCAAGTGTTCCCCCACTTGACAGCGAAAGCTCCCACTAAGAACCTTTGCCAGGGCAAACAGGTTGAGCATCAGCTCAGCAATTGCCCTTTGGACAGCGGTAACACACCCAGCACTTGCCTGTGTGAGGATCCAGAAGTTATGAAGGGTATAAGTCAGCCAGAAACTTCCTGCCTAGTACTCACTGGGGCTGGCAACGCAGCAGGAAGGGCAGGGTATTCCTTACCAAAAGAAGCACAGAAAGATTTACTTAAGTGCACACATGAGCGCTCTTTTAGTGGAACTTACAATTTCAAATCACAGTATCCTCTCACGCACTTTTCAAAATCTCAAAGTACATTTTCAGGAGAAAAAAAAATGGAAGAGGAGGGCAGAGTGTACTTGGTTCACAGCCCTTTCATCTGCCCAGTGTTGTGAATCCTCCCTATTTAGTGCCTGTGACAACACAATCTTCCAATTTTCCTGTCAAAAAAGGAAAAAAAATTCCAGCATAACAGAATTTTATATTCTTTCTGTTTGTTCTGGGACATATTTGATTTCTCCTTTGACTCAGTACTAAAAATAGAAGCATTAACCCATAGCTAAAGATATTTTTAGCTGTCAATGCCTTTTAGTGCATTATTTAAAAATAAGCAGTTTCCTGATATCTCCAGGCACTTCTTGGTGCTGCAGAAGAACATGGTGACTCAATACCTCCACAGCACAAGATGCCCAGGACGGGCCTGACACCACCATAATAACAATTAACATTAAATGTTTGTATTCAGTTTTGGAAATTAAATCACAGCCCACCACTGCTGTCTCTCAGTATTATAGCAAAAGTAGCTCTTTTAACAAGGATGACAAGCTTAGAGAGACTCATAGGAGTCTACCTAACTCTTTTTTTTTTTTAGTTCAATGAAACTTGTACAGATAAAACCAGATCCACAGGACCTAAGTATAAGAGACGACTAGAGCCCTTGTATTTTTTTTCGCTCCCAGAGTACACAAAAATCATTAACAGCAGTACTGTATTCTGAAGTCTTATATTACATGAAAAATAGCTATTATAAATGTGTGATTTGTGTTTGACTTTACATTTTTACATGTTCTTTTCTCTGAGAAAGGAGAGAAAATAACTGAAGCAGAAGATGGCACAGAGGACCATCTAAATTGCTGCTGACAGGGGATTTCAAGATTGGTTAACAGTGGAAGTCTCTCCAAAGCGAGGCTGCTAGTGGAAGCTATTCCACACCACAGTAATGGAGACCCATCTGAAAAATCAAGATTTTTGAAGAAACATCTGAGGCAGGAAGACTTGCACAGCTCAGAATCAGTTAAGAAGCTTGACACAATATGTCAGCCCACTCCTGACAGTGTGTGGCCAGGAACAGAGGGAGAGAGACACACAAAGAGTGAAAGAGGCCACATGATGCAGAGGTGTGTTCAGGCACAGCAAAGCATCCTCTGTCCCTAATGCGCTCCTTACAGCACTGTGAGGCCAGAGCACCATCCAGCAGACCACAATAAATGCATTATCCGTCACAGCAAATTGGATATTAATTACCTCGAAGTCGGGTGCAAAAGGCAGTGGACTGTGCCAGGCATGAAAAGAAAAGCCACTTAGCACCGGGATGTTAAGAAGGCAACATGCTGGACTTCCCAGGTCAGCTCCAGAAAGGAATATGTGACTTGGCTATATGGAAAACACTCCCTTCAATTTCATGTACTTTTAAGAGAAGTAGGAGACTACAAAGCAGCTGAGGAAGCCCATACAAACATCTTTCAGGGAACAGGAAAAAACAGAAGGAAGATGGAGATATTAGCCTCTCTCCAAGACTCAAGCCTATGGGAAAACTCTCTTTTTTCTCCAGCAACAGCCAGAAGAAGGGCTGGAAAAGGCCAATTTCATGGGGAATCAAGAAATAACTATGAAAGGCAAGCAAGCTCACTGGTCAGTGCAGGAGAAACATTATTCTCAGCATAGCTGATTGTTAAATGAGGTGGGGGGAAAGGCAATTCTCCCAGCTTCCTACGGAGGAGGAAATTGCAAAGAACAGCAGTTGATGCCAGTTGATTCCCAAACTTTGTGTCACCTAAGTATGCTGAGAAAACCAGAGAGCATATCTGTGCACATTCAGCTCACCCTTTAGGATGGACTCCCTCCAGCAATAGCCACTCACACACAGCCACTACTGTATTTTGACCCCACTGGCACTTCTAATCACAGAGGAAGCAGAAGATTTCATCATACGGATGTTGTATGTAGAGACATAACTCTGGGGACAGCCCTGCTCCCGGATAGCTCAGGGCACATACTTTACTGTTTGTTGTGCATTTTTTCATTTGAAATGAGGTTAAGCATCTGTGATACTCAATATTTCACAGAGGAAGCTGCTTCAGATTTGATTTCTTTTTACTGCATCTATCACAAGCTGTTTGTCAGGGGTACAGTTCTCATTTAAGTGCTGAACTATAAAGGCAGGGATGGGGTAGAGCTAAGAAGAACCAAAATCGTTGTGTTCAGGTTTTAAAGGGTAGTATCATACTCTTTATAGTTTACAGAGTTGAAACTGAAAGAAAATGTTTCACCTGACCCAAAAAACTACCTTTCACATTTGGTGCTTTAGAACTTGCATTCATAGAAAAGACTAAGTCAGATTCATTTCTAGACTAGAAATTAAATAAACTGAAATATTAAGTCTTTAAAGTCTAAATTTAATGGTCTGAGAAACACAACTTCTACTTCTTTCTCTCTTCTGTTTCAACAGACTTCAATAACTCCAGAATATTTAATCACATTATATGGATGGACTTTTTCCAATTACTACAAGCAAAGTGCTTGCCCTAGTTCAGCAGGAGGGACCAGTTATCACTGTGTGGGGGTGATCAAAGCCATACATTCTACCCCCCTCTATTCATTTCCCAAAAACAATGGACCATTTGGAGCAGCTGCCCAGGGAGTCATTAGCACCTTCACACCCAGCCTGAGGGGGCGTGGCTGCTAATGGGCCATCAATGGTTCAACAATACCCCATGACTCACAGAGTTAATCACCCATTGTGTGAGTCCCTGCCCTGGGGGAGGGACTGGGTGCTCCATTAGGGTACATAAACAGGGCTCAGAAGACCTTGAGCACTACTTGTCGGATTCAGAGGAGCAGCAGGACCTTGACAGGAGGAAACCACCACTGTCAACCAGACTATGACCATCACTCCTGACCAGACCACAGCCACCATCTGCACCAACAGGTTTTTCACTTCCTTTTGCTTTGGACTCGGGGGAACCACGCAGGTGTCAGCACCAGGGCTAACAAACCCCTTTGGGCTTGTGCCCCAGGACACTGGGTTATACTGCTGGGTTTTGGTGAGTTGAAAGCAGTTTTCTCTTTGTGTCAGTGTATTTATTGTAATATCTTTCATTAAATTGTAACTCTGACTTATAATCTTTCTTGTGGTGGGTCCATTTCTGCTGCTGGTTTACCTTTAAACCAGCACAGTGCTTCAACTGGATCCTGACTTATAATCTTACACCATAAATATTCTTGCTTTAAAAAATTTTACCCAAGTACCATGCAGAAAATTCAGAAAATATTCAGCAATTTACTTGCAACTTTATTTCTGAATGCAAAGCTTATGCTTCTTTCAAATGTCTCAGAAAGTATGCAAATGTTAAAATCACTGCAATAAAAGTGTAAAATAGGCTACCTAAAATACACTGTCACTGTAAGTTCATGCTACAAGTTACATTTCTTATCCTTGTTAATGCAAAATTATAGTAAAAATATAATAAGCTTTTTGTCTTGTTAGAGCAGATTAGAGAGTGATTCTGACTATAACTTGCTGCGTTTCTGCCAGAAAACTCACTCATGTATCTTTGATTTCTAGGAGAAAGCCAAACTCCAAAGAAATTAAAGATATTTTTTAAAATACGAAGCAAAACAGAAGAGAATGTTATCTTCCATCAACAAATGCTATTAAACATATTATCTGACACTGAACTTGAAGACAGCCATGGTGTTTCTAAGGATAAAAATCTGACATATATGTTGCTCCTGTAATTTCAAGATTCAGATTTAGCAGTACTGAAGCAGACTGTATAATTTAACTAGAATATGTTATGCAACAAAAGAATCTTAGCTGCATAATTGAGACGTCATGTCCCTGCCACTGCCTCCAAACTCAGAGGCACAGAAACTCCATGTAAAAGGATGGCTAATACAGGAGGGCTGAGGAACAACAAAAGTGTCACTTGGAAAAATCAGCAGGACTAAAACTGACTGTAAAGCAGCTGCAGGCCCCAACTTGACAAGAGAAGGCGGCACTCCCCACACACGGGAGGCTGCAACCCAAGGACCTCCCCATGCTCACATTTACCTTCATACTCTGGTTTTCAAAAGAAAATCTTATCCTCTTTGTATTTAAAAGCAAGAATCACACAGTGAGGTAAGAGCCCAAAGTCCAGTGTCCCAACTAAGAAAATTTCAGGGGAGATTTGACTACCATTGTATAGCAACACGTGAAATCTGCAAGGTATATCACCATTATTTCAGAAAAAAAAAATATAGGGAACAAAATGCAATGTAGTATCAAATAATATAAACTGGGAATATTTCATTTAACATATCCAACCCAAACAGTATGCAAAACTCCTTCCCTGAATGGGTTCCTTATGAGGAATTTTCTGTCTCGGACACTTTCAAAGCAAAGGCAACTAGACAGGTCACAAAAGCTCATCTGCTAGCAGTGTAATCTTTGGCTATGTATGGAGAAACCAATTTTATATTATTTGCACACAAGTCCACTCTTTCCTTTGCGTGCACACCGATATAATCTCGTTTGGCACACAGACTCATTTATGCTGATCCATTCATGATACAGGCAGCTAAAATCAGGACTCAAATACAAGAACATTACATCTTGTTGTTACAGCAGAATTTTTCTTCTGTGATTGACTGACCTCTATTTTTCTGCAGAGCTCCTTTACTACACTTCTCTGCAATTTTATTTTCTGAGCTTATTGTTAACAGTATTCATACTTCATACTTAAAATATTAACTATTTCCATCTGAGTTTTAACTATAGGCCCAACCAATTTGTTGTAACAGGACGCTGGTGTTATACTGCACATACCAATGAAGAGCATTGTCCTCTGGACCCATGCCATCATTTTCCCTCTCACTGAACCATGACAGGCCTCATGAAAAATTTAATGCATACAAATTGCTAGTGTTGCTATTTCTATATTTATGTTTCCTCTTATATTTATCACCACCAGCTAAAAATTCTCTAGCACTGAAACCAGGATAGACCTCAGAAATGGTTAACTGGATCACTAGAAACTGTTCAGCACCAGCCTTGCCTGAGTTTTATCAGAGAACATGGAGTCCTGTTCTGTTCAAACCACTGGACCTGATCTTAGAGACTATATACAAACAGCCTAGTGCTGTTAATCAAGACTATGTAGGCATTTGAATAGAGCAAAATAGCCTTAAGCCAGTAGTTTTTGTAAGCTTCAGTGACTAGGTCATGAACAATGAAGGCTGAAGAGGTCAAGGTGAAGAGGAGGAGTTAAAGACTAGAGACCGGAAACGACCACCTAAGCCTGATACCAAAAGAAGATTCTGGAAGGCTCTGCCCAGACTCCACCTAGTCTCCGCCTAATCATTAATATGCATAATCAGATGTTGTAATCTTATTACTATGCAAAATTGTATATTGTAATCACTTAGTGAAATGTATAAAACGGTTCATTTTGCACTGTCGATTCAAAGCTAGTTTATCCGGCATGAGTCGGCTAGCTTTCCAGCACTGCTTGAATAAATACCTTTGCTGCTAAAAGAACAGACTCTTAGCAGTTCCTTTCATACCGAGGTTTTTTGGCATCAGCACCATTTACATGTTTTTTTCTTTTTCAACAGGCTTTCACTGAAGCCAAGGGTTTCTCTCTTGTAATAGTAATAATCACCTCTTCTTTTCCATTTCTCATACAATTAATAGAATTTATTGCTAGTGACTCACTATCATTTGTACATGCAAACATTAATCCCTTGAATTTTTTTCTTTCCTGCCATGTTTTTTGCCAGATGCCAATTGTATATTAATAAACTTGAGTATTTATACTGGATTAAAATCAGCAAAGATTTCATTATCTTTTTTTCTTATTCCCAGTCTGATGGGTATACCCACAGTATCAAGTTTCCCTTTTATTTGAGGACTCTACTACCTCTAGGGTATCTTCACTAATAACATCTTCTTCCTTCTCCATTGAAATAATTCCCTCTGAGTAACATTTTTACAACATCTTCCAAAGAATGTTGCTTCCTCAGTGGGCAACAGAGGGACTAATTTGGTTCCCAGCTTTGTCCTGTCCTATTAATCCAGAAATGCCTTCTCCAGCCTAGGCAGCCTTTCTGACAAGAGCTGCAGAACAGGGATGCTTCTGTGCAGTGTTTTGGCACTAATAAAAAAAGCCCTTATGGAGATCAGTCTTGGAGAAGGTCACAGCACACATAAACCAAACTCCATAGCACTGTGAGGAAACAAAATCCCAGTCGGAGCAGATGCTTCCAACACCTTGTACTTGAAAGCGGAAGGTAGAGACAGCAAATTGGCTTAGTGCCTAGTGCCATTAAAAGAAACCTCAACATGCACCATCTTATTTTCAAAAGGTATATGGAAAAGAGACAGACAGAAGAGCAAGTCACACAGAAATCCTACAAGTTCTCAGTTTGCAAGGTACCATCTGCTCTTCAGATGTGCTACATGCACAAGATTTAGTTTTCTGACAGTTATAACAAAACAATGTCAACATATGCTTCTTTATACCAGCTCTGGCACCAGCCTTCTGAACACTGGATTTCTGGGATCTAAAGAAGTTTTGCTCTAATATTAAGGTAAACTTAAAAAGGTTCCAAAACTAGAATTCTCAATGTATTTTACTTACTGTACCACCATAAGAAGGTACAATAGTATCATTCCCTATAATAAAATCCATCTTTTCCCCTTTTGCTGATTAATAGATTTGGGCACCAAAACCCCCAAAGGGGCAGAGCAAGTCATTAAGGTATATTCACTCTTAACAGGTAATCTACTACCATGGATATGAGCTGAGAGGAACATAGACACTCTTTCCAGATTCATCACCACATGGGGTAAAGAAGGCCTTCTTGATACTGAATTTGCTTAAAAAAAAACACCCCAAAAGACAAAAAAAAAAAACAAACACAAAAAAACTCCACCTTTATCATCTCTTTGAGATAGTTACATATGAGCAAAAAGTCTTTACTCAAAAAATGTAAACCAAATAGTGTCACTATAACGGTTCACAGAAAATACACCTGTTAAATAAGAGAAATAAGCCAAATTTAGGGTTTTTCTCCTGCATTATTTTCCTAGACCTGTTTTCTGCAAACTTTTTCCCAGGGCACATTCAGGTCTCAAGTCTCCTTTCATGCCTTAGGGTGAAGGTCCAAGCTCTTAACAATTTTTATTTCTGCTAAACAACACTGTTTTGAAGCCAAACTCCCCCAGACCTAAAGAGTCAAGACAGATTACTTCCCTTCTCCTGACACACATTTTGTTTCCTCATATGCAAAAGAGCACGCAGCTTTCCTTAGAGGCATTACACTTCATCAATAGACCATGTGCCCACATCTCAAGTCAAAGCCTCTGGTATAACTGTATGTTTGGTGCCAGCTTGTGCATTAGCAAACACCCTGCACACAGGGATCTGTACAGGACTGATGTGTTTGGCACATTACTGACTTCAGCATAAGATCAGACACAGTGGTACTTAACCACTTAGTGGTAGCAAGGCTTTTAGAGGTGGTTGAACTTCCTTTTCGTCTCTCTTCTAAATACAGGGCATAAAATCCTAACTGTAATCCACTGAGGTGCTTAAAATGACTGCAAAGTTTATTGTGCATATATTCTCAAACACCTCATATTTGAAGGAAAACAAGGGTCAGGCTCCAATTTCAGCCCTTTTTTTGTTCCTTTTATTTTCACACGTCTTAGTTTATTGACAATGTGTTGCAGGAGGCAGGACCTCCGATGGAATATAAACCCCTCCCCCTAAATTACGAGAGGGTTTGAAATTATGAGACATTGAGTGGAGTATGAAAATAAATAACAATTTTACTAAAAATGGAGAACAAAACAGAACTAAATAACAACCAAACAGTAACAGAAAAAATGTCACCCAAACCCACTCTTTCAACTCCAAGATGGTCCTGTGATCATGATGCAGCTGCAGCTGAGTTGTGGTTGCGCAAGCGGGGACAGTGGCAAACACTGTGGTGGGCAGAGGTGACAGTGGCAGTGCTGCAGCCACCATGGGACGACACACTGCCAATCCAAGGCAATGCAGAAGCATTAGGATTCAAAAAACAGGTCCAATTTAGTAGGTACTATGAAGACTATATTAGACCACACTTCATAGCATTGCCTAAAGACACTATAAATAATAAGTATTTTTATTCTATTTCAGTAGAATAGTATTTTTATTCTATTTCAATATATTATGCAAGAAAAAGAAGCATTACCTGAAACGTTATCACAAGTTAGATACTTGTATCTTACACATATTGATACTCTTCTGTGATATAATTTTCCAGTTTCGTATATGTACACAATGTTTTTATATGCCTGGATCAAGAGACAGAACTGCTTCCAAATAGGATCATCCTCTTCCTAACCACAATACCACTAGCTAGTGAGGCACTGAGCATCTTTATCAATTGCTTTTCTTGTGAATCAGGTGCAGAGGTTAAGTAGCTTACTGAACTGAAACTCTAGGAATGATTTGGTTTACTTGCTCATTAATGATAATTTAAGCACTTAAGTTCATACTTCCTCCTCCCCCCCTCCAATTATATAAAAGGCTTTGGTGACAGAAAGGATTAAATAAATATGAAGTCTGTTTCCTTATGAAGAACTGTGCATGCCATATCATGTACTACTCACCCGTAAGTTTGCTCTTATGGATCTACATCATTAGGTTGTACATTATAAATCAACAATAGTAGAAGCAAGAAGCTTTACAATAAGTAGTTCCTGTGATTGGTCAGCAGTTTCTTTCTAACTTGTGTATTGGCATTATTTATTCTGAAGACTAAATCAAACATCTGAAAAACTGGCATATCTATTTTGCCATTCATCTGATTTAAACAGCTTTTTGCTCCTTGGGTTCTCAGCAAGCAAACCACACTTCTATATAGAATTGGGCAGCAGTGTGCAAAGCCCAAAGTGAAAAACTTGCTGTGCAAAGTTTTACTGAACCTAAAAAAAAAACCAACAGGAACCTTATATTTTCATGAGCAAACCCAAAAGTACAGTGATCATGTCACTAGAGATTATACTCACAATGTGGCTCATCCAAAGTGAAAATGTATTTTTAGTAAGGGAGCTTAATCTAATACTTAGTAATGATAATTCCAATTAAAATGCTAGTTCAAAGACAAAAGCTAAATGCAACAGCTTTGCATAACACATTCTGTCTTAAAGGCTGTATTCACTTTCCTGTTGGGTTTGGACCACAGTTCCTAAAATAGTTGTTTTCTAGTAAGTCTGTTCCAGTCATTAAAACATCATCATAACAGCAGTTTACACCATTAATTCTTCTCTTAAGTGTAGAATTAATTTTAATGCAAGCCAATTGGAACAAGTATCCCTGACACTGTTATTTGAGCTGTTAATGATTCATTTTCATGCTCATTTCAGAAGTAATTTTCCAGAAATTTCTTCTCTTTTTTCCTATCTACATGAAAAATAACAGTTTGTACTATCCAGAGGTGGTAGAACTAATCATTACCGATGCACTAATTAATTCACTCAAAATAATCAGAAGCATTCCTTCTCTGAAAGTGGGAGAAACCGGGTGATACCTAATATCAAGATGACAAACATTTAAAGGATTTAATCAATAATTGTGCACCAAAACACCATCCTAATTCAACATTTAAGCACAGTAAGATATTTGACTCACTCTGATTCACTGAGACAGATGAGCAGAATATTTTAATCAAATCCTTACTGAAGGAATTAGGTCAACTGAAATTATTCACAGAACAATTGTATTCTATATTTCATTGAATTGAGAAGAAATACCATCATGGGTTTTAAAATTTGAGAATTAAAACTAAAATGTTCTTTCATTTCTAAAAGTATCCAATAACTATGTTTGTCTAAACAAAACACTTTCTTTTTAATTTTAAATCACATCTCACCTCAAAATTGAAAATACCAGCACTTTGAAAGTAGAAATATTTTTTACTCCTTTTCACTTAATTCTTAGTTCTGCCTATGATTTGTTTCCTCCTGTTTCGCCAAACTCAATATACCAGTTTATTCACAGCATGCTGCTAACATATAGCACGTGCAACCCTGCCTGTAGGGATTTCCCTCTTTGCTCTACAGCTAATTCCACCCTTCCCTACATCCCCAATGGAGGTACCAACCTCCATCAGCCATCTTCAGATGGCCTGATCTTATCCCAGCTCATTTTAACAACTAAATTTCCACTTCAGCCTTAAGACATTTGATATTCTGCCCTCTCATCTCCTTGATTTTATTCATTACCCGTGTTGGCACTCCCCTGATCTTCCCCCTGACATTTCTTAGGTTTCTTCAACTACCAACAGACTTTATTTTTTGTATTTGCCCCAAGAAAGGCATCACAGGCAGATAGTGCGTGAAACAGACTGAGGGAAAGTCTGAAGTTTCAAACAAGAAACTAGGTTATTCATTATGCATTTAATTAGAAATTTCATCTTTGCTCTGAAGATATTGCATCAAAGTCCTCAATGAGAATGGTTTCTTATTAGCCTCTAAGTAAAATTTATATCCTGTATTATCACAGCAAGTGGCTGAAACCAAAGGAATTTAATAAGCACCTCCAAACTGCAGGTCAGGTTCCTCACTGAGCTCTTAATTGGAATATAGTAGATCCTGCAGATGAAATGGATCATACAGAGCTCAAGGACATGTGAATTTTGCCACTTTATTGGAGGGAAGCATGCTAAACTACTTTCCCTGAGTTTCAAGCTTATTTATTTTGGAGTAGGTTTGTGAGTTCATGTTTGTATACCCCTGTGGATGGATATTGTTTTATTTTGTGTATTGTTGCAAGGCACTAACCCTTTGACAGTATTTTCTTTTACAAGAATTTATTGAAATCTACCTCACAAAAAAAAAAAAGACCTAAAACAAAAGCTGTTTGCAATTTATAACCACCCTTTTACCACATTTTCTTTTCTGCTCATGCTACAAACCCTGGAAATCAATGCCTGGAATACTGTAAGATGTCAGTGGTGAGTATCTATAATGATCAGGTTCATTATCACTAACATCTAGTGTTACAGAAGTTGAGCTACAGGCCTCTGGGTTTCATGGCTCTTCTACTGTTTTTGTGAAAAATATCTTCACCTTGAAATTTGGAGAGAAATATCGGTTGGCTTTGTCTTTATTTGCTTTGTCTAGATCGTTTTTTGTTAATGTAAGGTTCAAGTGTTCCTTATCATTATCTTAGCACTATATACTGAAAATGCCATCAAGTTCCTGACCTCCAATTAGATTTCCATTTTCTACTTTGTCTGACAAATGCATATTCCATCTGTCATTTACAACTTTCTTATTTTCTTTTCTGAAGGTTTGTGAGTTGTGATCATGTAACATAGAAGGTTTTCCTGGTGCCCCTACCATCAAGTAAAAACAGGAGAAGGGGGTCAGCCCTGTCCCCCTTGTTACATGGGGGGAGGGCATTCTTGTGGCTTTACAGGGTCAAAAACCACAATATCTCATTGTGGAGGTTTGGGTTGGCTCCCTGCCAAGCCCAACTGCCGGCCACATGGATTCCCCCCTCCCAAGAGAGAAGGGAAAAAAAAGTACCCAAAAGACAATTTTATTAAATATATATATATATGTATATATATTCACATATATTACAATTATATACAATCAAAGACTATGAATTGACAGAACAAATCCCAGAACAACCCCCTAAAAGGGAAAAGGGGAAAAGGGAAAGGGAAATGGGACAAAAATGGGTAAAACCAAACAAAACAAATACACACACACTCGTAAACTCAGGGAAAAGTTCAATAAGTAACTAATACAATCAATTCTCACCAAACTCCCCTTAAGAGAAGCAGGTCCTTCCCCTCCATACGGCTGGGACAGCAGCTTCTCCGAGAGGCCTCAGCTCACAGAGATAAGAGCTAGGCCGGCACAGAGAGCTGATGTCCTCCACCACGCAAACGGGAGAGAGAAGAGAAAAGAGAGGGAGGAAACCTTTCTCCTGTCTTTATATACACCTGATTACGTGAAGGAATGGTGTGGAATACTTCCTTAGGTACAACCTTGCTACCAAGGAAGGCCCAGACCAAAACCAAAAAAACTAAACTAACACTCTCATGTGGACAAGCAGGACCACAAGAGGAGCCTCCTTAGTCACAGAAGTCATCTCAGTCATTGTTGATTTTTTTTATCATTAACTTACTTTAAAAAAAGTGTAGATTATTATTATGTTCAATCATAATTGTTTAACTAGACAAAGTATTATTACCCTGAAAAATGAAGGAAAGGTAATTTTCTTTATAGATAATAACTGTAAGGTATGGTACTGTACCTGTCAGTTACAAGACCATCAAAGTCCACGTACTTCTCCGTCATATTTCCCATTGTAAGAAGTCAATCAACTAACACACAGCTCTGAGAAGAGAGACAGAGGAGCTCAGAGGATGCACTGACAATAGGACTGCTCATGTTGGGGGCTTGTGGCATTCCAGTTACAGAGGAAAACACGTTATCCCTGCAGGGACAGAAGCAAAGCCACCCCAGCTCTAACCCATGGGCTTCAATTCAGCCTGCAGGAGCAGTATTCGTGTCCACAAGTCCCTCTTTGGCATCTTGCATCCCACATGTTACCTGAACACACTGCAAGTTGCACCATGCCCTCTCCAGTGTAGAAGATAATTTGTAAACCAAGAGCATACACAGCACATTTTGAAAACTACAATTAAAGCATTCTTTATCGGAAATACACCCCTAAGGAGACCATATGGCATCCTCTTCACTAATGTTCCCTCAAGTACTCTTCTTGATAAAGTACCAGTAGCTCAGGATTGAAAAGAAAATATTGACAAAGTCTCTTTTCTGCACAGAATTAACATCAGCAGAAAAAGTATGTCAAATTTCACCTCCTGCAATTTTGAAGACTAGGTTTGGATAATAGTAAATCTTCTTTTATCAAGCCTGCACATTCTGAAGGAACATACATGCTGCTGTCCTCATTTCTCCCTGCACAACTAAACTCAGAACTGTATGAAGTTGAATTGTTGCTGGCAGTGGCAGAGCCTGCAGCCATCTTATTACCCTACAGCCTCCTCCTCTTCTCCAATACCATTGCCAAAACTGCTTCCAGCAGGAGTGGACATTTGGAGATGCCTTTTTTCTACTCAGGCACCTTACTACAGTAACCTGTATATAACAGTAGCTTGTTATCTTTTAAACCACATCTGTCACTTATTTGCCCTTTCAAGATCATTAGCAGCAAAATTGCAGAGATAGTGCATTCTCTCTAAGACTGCCTTGCCAAGGGGACACTGGATCCAGACCTCATTTCTGTTGACTCCATTCCTGCATATTCCAGGCTTCACGCATTTTAAGAGACTGAAATGTCGATGTATTAAACATTGTCAAAATCATAGAAAGACTTTTTTGCAAAGGAGCAATTGCCCATTTGCAGCACTGAATCCCCACCTCCCCATACCTATCACCCACTCCCAATATGCCTCCTGACTGGAATTTGGACTGTGACTGGGAACTTGAGATAAGACCATTGTCCAATTATCTCAGGTGTAGGGAGAACTAAACAAGGCTCAGCGGGTGGAGGAGGAGAAGGGTTTTGGGGGTGTGATGGTAAAATCTCTCCACACCAAACCAAAAGAGTAAACCCCACCCTGCTCTGGGAAGGTGTGGCCCTTTGACCCTGGCTGAATGCCTAGGTGTCCACCCAAACCACTTCAGAGCCTCCCATATCCCAGAGGGAAAGGAAAAAATCCAATCAGCTAAGAAATTACAAGTAGCAATAAGAGCCTGGAGGGGCTTTGATTAACTTCAATAGGCAAAACAGACTCAGAATAATGCTTAAATTTATCTATAACAAGATAAGAACTAAAAGTAAGAAATAAAACAGTCTTACAAATACTTTTTCATCACTCCTGTCTCCTTCCAGGCTCTCTCTTCTCCCTGCAATGGTGTGGGGGACAAGAAATGGAAGGTTTGCATTCTATTGTTGCTTTCAGCCGCTTACAAACATAAAAGTCTAAGACCCTTTGGGCAGTTCTTCCAAATCTGCTGTCCCGTGGGCCTTTCCGTGTCCTGCAGGGGGACAGCTTGCTTCACCACGGTCCTCACCGTGGCTACAGGGAATCATAGCTCTGAGTCCTTGCCCTGCTTTCTGTGGGGTCCCTCCCACAGGAGGCAACCCTCTGCTCTCCCATGGGTCACTCCATCAGCTGCAGTGTCTTATGGGTAAGCTGTACCTGCTTTAGCATGGGTTTCCCTCTGCATGAGCCATGGCCACAAGTTGTCTTGCAAGACTCAGCTCCATCTTGGACCTCCCACAAGGTAACAGCCTCCTTCATGCATCCTCCTGCTCTAGCAGGGGGGTCCTTGCACCCCCATGGCCTCCCATGGGATTTGTGGGGACAGCTCACCTCACCATGGTCCTCACCATGGGCTACAGGGGATCATAGCTCTGAGTTCTTCCATTGCTCCCATGGGGTCCCTCCTTCTCCTTCTCGTCCTGCTCTGACCTTGAACCCTAATCCATTAGTGCAATTTCAACTGTACAACTCCTGTTCTTAAATCTGTTCACACACAGAGGTGGTACTATGATTCAAAAGCAGGAAGTCCCTCCTAGACCTGACTATCATTGGCTCCATAGGACAGGGGAAACTTCTAGCAGCTTCTAACAGAAGCCACCCCTTCCCCTATCAAAAACCCACCCACAGAAACCCATGACAAAAGGTCACATCCACATGGAACATTCACATGAATGGCAGCTGAGAAGGGCCATAAACCATCAAAGACTCCCAAAGTGCCCCCAGACTCATTCCTGAGGCCTCCCACCACCACAGGACTGCACGTGATCCAAGTGAGGCAACAAATCCAGAGCCTGTCCCTGAGACGGCAAAGCTTTGCCACCACCCCAGGGGAGGTGCCTGGAAACTCCTGAAGGTTTATTAATCCACTGGACTCTGTTTTGTGCGACCCTCACCACTGAGAAGATCAGAAGAACATGGCCCATGGGACACTGTCAGAATCCAGAGTGGTGATACATTTTCTATTTAATGTCTCTCTGTCACTCTCTTTCTTCTCCCCCTCTCCCCACTCCTTTTTCCTATTTCTTTCTCTCTCTTTCTCTGTCTCATGTTTACTGTTAAATGAAATCCATACCAGTGACTTCAGCACATGGTCTCATTTGCACCTTAATTTGGGCAGAGGCATTTCTGTTAATTTTAATAACTAGATGGTAACACCCAACTGACAGTGTATTACCTCATTGGAGCACACATAGACACGCCTTACTTTGGGCTCTGGCTTGTTGAATTACTTTCAATGCACTTAGCCCCAGTTTGTTCACCTACCCAAGTCTGACAGCACACCATGGTTGTTATTTGGTCTTTGCTCATATGGGTGACTTGCCTTTTGTGTGGTATCATACACTAAATTTTTGATCCTCAGTTTTAACACCACAACAGGTAAGCACTACGTATCATAAATGTTAGAGCAAAACTAATAGGGATACAAGCCAGCTCAATTGCACACAGCTTCTGAGAGAAGTTCTTCTTTCAGTACTTTGCAACTCCTTTTTATTTACATCTGGCAGCAGCTTCAAGGCTTTCCTTTTCAGACCTGGATTAGAGCTATTCACTAACATGGTAAACTTATGTTCTTCTTATTTCACATGTCAAACTGAGAAGAAATCATTTTCCATATTGCAAAGGCTCTTTTAAAACAGCACCATTGAATAACCACTAAAACACAGCTAGCCAAGGCTTTACAGGAAACATTTTTGTACATAACACAACACTGACGGGTAATGGATCTACACTTGTAATGGACAAAGACACACATTTACACTCAGGCTGTTGGCGAGTAACAACTAACAACAACTTTATTAACAGCAGGCTTGTCTTTATAGTCTTTTTTATCTGTCCATGTGCATATGTGCTGCATCTCATTGGCTAGGTATTCTTGTCCACGAGCCTTAGACCATCTTCTGATAGGTGGTCCACATCTCTCCTTGTGCTGGTAAGATTCAAAACATATCTTGTTATTCACACTTGTTTTTCTCATTTGTTTTTCTCCTTTCTTCTACTTTCCCATGCCTGGTACAAGGTCACAGGTGTTTCTTTTCTGATTTCCCATACCTAGGGCTGCATCCTCTCAAAGCCAAAGCTGTCCACATCCACTGCGCCAGCAAGGCCTGCACAGGTAAGAGATGCTTTAGCAAGACAAACAAGAGCTGCCAGAACATTATTTTAAAAGGGAAAATAACAGAAACAACCTCACTAATACAGCACAGGGACTACAGCATTGCAGGGATCCTCGATGTGACAGAGAATGAAAAGTCAGGTCCAGTTTGCAGTGCTGCACCACTCCAACACCCCATCACTGCATCACAACACAGTGGACGCTCAGTTCCTGATGGGGTCTTGCTAATACCAACCTGACCCAACTGTTGCCATGTTCTCATGAAAGACTGTAAAACCAGCTGGGCAAATGCTCTGCAGAACCACTGGACAAATACTTCAATGTTTTTATATCATTGAAGGAAACCAATATTTTTTGCCCCCATACTTTTTGTCAACATGAATTCTACTGGCCCTAAGGCTAGTAGGAGAGACAAGTCATCCTAGTGAATAGACAGGAAGAAGAGGAAACTACTACAATCAAACTGTTGTTAATGTTTGATGTAAATTATATAGAGAGATTTAATAACACAGTGCCTAACAGCATGCAACTAGAGACAATGCAAAATGATTTTAAGGAGTAAGGACTCCAGAAAACACTACTTGCCTGTATTCATCTTGATATAATTCAGTGATACTACTATAAATTGCTGTTTCTCATTTTTTACAACTCTGAATTGAAGTATGGTAAGTAAAAGACAATCTAACTGTTCTACTTAGAGAAAAATGAAGGAGACACATGAGCTGATTTCATGACCCAGTATTCTAGACTGACCAATAATAATCTTTTTCTCTTAAAAAAAATAACATTAGTGGCAATCTTATTTTTTCCACTGTGCTCCTTAAAGTTTTCATTTCCAAGAGTCATAGTTCAGCATTTTCTCAGAAAAAAGAAAGTTAAGAGATTAAGTTTTCTCTTCTATGCCTGCTGTGCCATATTAACTCAGCCCTCTTACCTGTCAGTGAGGAGACAGCTTAACTTAGCAATTTCCTCTAGGACTCTTACTATCACTTGATGTTTTATTCACTTCCTACAGATCATACTCTTAAAATACATTTTTTTATTCAAAATGTTTTACTAGTTTTGCAGCTTTCTGAAACTTTCCTCCTTGTGATGCATCCTTCTTCTCCCCAACACCTGTCTCAGTTCCAAAAGAGATCTAAAGCTGAAGGGAAAGTGTTTTGAGAAGGGTCCAGAATGACTGGGACTGTCTTGAAGGAAATTGAATCAGTTTCTGCAGTGACCAAAAATACCACACTAGTTACTAGTGCCCAGTGCAAAGCAATTGCATTTTCCCTGCTGAGCAGCTGCTGCTGTGTTCACTTTACTGCAATCTTTTTTGGCTACTACCTCAGCATGAGTAGGTGCACAGGGACACATCACTGGCAGCAGGAGGGAGCACATGCTCAGGGAGAGCTACACACCGCTGGTTTGCAATGGGCTTCAGCAGTACTGCACAGAGCGTTGTGTAATCTGAGTAGATAAATACAGAAACCGGAACTTGGCAGAAAGCTGCTGAAATTACCCACAAGAAACAAGGTATTCACTGTAAGAATGAGGAGAGAATCACTCAAACCTAAAAACCCATAAGGATTGGCCCTCAGGTATCAAACATGTGAGTTATTTTCTCCATTATAAGGTTGTCCTGTCAGTTTACTTTCCCAAATCTCCTGGGAAGATTGGGGCACACTGTGCTAATTGCTGTACAGAAACCTCAGCATAGAAACTGTCTCTCTTCCAAACAAGTCATGCTCTTGATTGCCTCAATATTATAGCAAGTATGAGCAGAGCTGGAAGTGGAAAGGTTAATATACACTGAAACTTAGTAGTTAGCCATGACACCTGCTCATGGGGTTGGATAATTCCATAATAACATTTGGAAAAGTGTTATCACTAAAATACATGAAGTGTCTCTGTGGTGGTTTAGTTTTCTTAGTTTTGGTCTGGGCCTTCCTTGGTAGCAAGGTTGTAACTAAGGAAGTATTCCACACCCTTCCTTCACGTAATCAGGTGTATATAAAGACAGGAGAAAGGTTTCCTCCCTCTCTTTTTTGCTCTCGTTTCTCCCGTTTGCATGGTGGAGGACATCAGCTCTCTGTGTCGGCCTAGCCCTTATCTCTGTGAGCTGAAGCCTATCAGAGAAGCTGCTATCCCAGCCGTACAGAGGGGAAGGACCTGCTTTCTCTTAAGGGGAGTTTGGTGAGAATTGATTGTATTAGTTACTTATTGAACTTTTCCCTGAGTTTACAAGTGTGTGTATATTTGTTTTGCTTGGTTTTACCCATTTTTGTCCCATTTCCCTTTCCCTTTTCCCCTTTTCCCTTTTAGGGGGTTGTTCTGGGATTTGTTCTGTCAATTCATAGTCTTTGATTGTATATAATTGTAATATATGTGAATATATATA